>JARQOC010000007.1:5798237-5998237 GCA_033576535.1 Allobates femoralis
CAAGTATCCTTTACTAAGACGTGTAGTAGAGGGGCCACAAGGACACTAAACTTCAGGAAGGCAAATTTCCAACGGTTGAGAGATGATCTTAGTGCAATAAACTGGGACGATGTCCTGAGACATAAAAGTACACAACACAAATGGGAGATGTTTATTAGCATCCTGAATAGGACCTGTGCACAATATATACCCTATGGGAATAAGCATGCTAGAAATAGGAGGAAACCACTATGGCTAAATAAAGCGGTAAGAAGTGCAATATGTGACAAAAAGAAAGCATTTAGGGAATTAAAGCAAGTAGGCAGTGATGAAGCATTAAATAAATACAGAAAATTAAATAACATTTGTAAAAAGCAAATCAAGGCAGCAAATATTGAGACAGAGAGACTCATTGCCAGAGAAAGTAAAAAGAATCCAAAAATATTTTTTAACTACATAAATAGTAAGAAACTAAAAAATGATGGTGTTGGCCCCTTTAAAAATAGTCTGGGTGAAATGGTGGATGAGGATGAGGAAAAAGCAAATATGCTAAATGACTTTTTTTCAACAGTATTTACACAAGAAAATCCCATGACAGACACTATGAGCAGTGATAACAAAAATTCTCAATTAAACGTCACCTGCTTAACCCAAGAGGAAGTACGGCATCGTCTAAAAATCACTAAAATTGACAAATCCCCGGGCCCAGATGGGATACACCCCAGAGTGCTGCAGGAATTAAGTACTGTCATAGATAGACCATTATTTTTAATATTTAAAGATTCCATAATAGCAGGGTCTGTACCACAGGACTGGCGTATAGCAAATGTGGTGCCAATATTCAAAAAGGGGACAAAAACTGAACTTGGAAATTATAGGCCAGTAAGCTTAACCTCTACTGTGGGTAAAATCCTAGAGGGTTTTCTAAGAGATGCTATTCTGGAGTATCTGAAGAAAAATAACCTCATGACCCATTATCAACATGGTTTTACGAGGGACCGTTCCTGTCAAACTAATCTAATAAGCTTCTATGAAGAAGTAAGTTCTGGACTGGACCAAGGAAATGCAGTGGATGTGGTGTATATGGACTTTTCAAAAGCTTTTGATACGGTGCCACACAAAAGGTTGATACATAAAATGAGGGCAATGGGGATAGGGGAAAATATGTGTAAGTGGGTTAAGAACTGGCTTAGTGATAGGAAACAAAGGGTGGTTATTAATGGAACACACTCAGAATGGGTAACGGTTAACAGTGGGGTACCACAGGGGTCAGTGTTGGGCCCGCTTCTATTTAATATATTTATTAATGACCTTGTAGGGGGCATACAGAGTAGAATCTCAATATTTGCAGATGACACTAAACTCTGCAGGGTAATCAATACAGAGGAGGACAATTTTATATTACAGGAGGATTTATGTAAACTAGAAGCTTGGGCTGCTAAATGGCAAATGCGCTTTAATGGGGATAAATGTAAAGTCATGCACTTGGGCAAAGGAAACAAAAGGTATAATTATGTGCTTAATTGTAAAACACTGGGCAAAACTGTCACTGAAAAAGACCTGGGTGTATGGGTAGATGACAAACTCACATTTAGTGGCCAGTGTCAGGCAGCTGCTGCAAAGGCAAATAAAATAATGGGATGTATTAAAAGAGGCATAGATGCTCATGAGGAGAACATAATTTTACCTCTATACAAGTCACTAGTGCGACCACACTTAGAATACTGTGTACAATTCTGGTCTCCGGTGTATAAGAAAGACATAGCTGAACTAGAGCGGGTCCAGAGAAGAGCGACAAAAGTTATTAGAGGACTAAGGGGTCTGCAATACCAAGACAGGTTATTAAACTTGGGGTTATTTAGCTTGGAAAAACGAAGGCTTAGGGGTGATCTTATAATAATGTATAAATATATGAGGGGGCAGTACAGAGACCTTTCTAATGATCTCTTTACTCTTAGGCCTGAGACTGGGACGAGGGGGCATCCTCTACGTCTGGAGGGAAGAAGGTTTAATCATAATCACAGACGCGGATTCTTTACTGTAAGAGCAGTGAGACTATGGAACTCTCTGCCACATGATGTTGTAATGAGTGAGTCACTACTAACATTTAAGAAGGGCCTGGATGCCTTTCTTGAAAACTATAATATTACCAGTTATATATACTAGATTCTTTGATAGGGCGTTGATCCAGGGAATTAGTCTGATTGCCGTATCTGGAGTCAGGAAGGAATTTTTTCCCCCAATGTGGAGATTAGTGTTGCCACATGGGTTTTTTTTTGCCTTCCTCTGGATCAACATGTTAGGCTATGGGTTGAACTAGATGGACTTAAAGTCTTCCTTCAACCTTAAAAACTATGTTACTATGTTACTATGTAATAAGCAGCACCTGCAGAGGAGGCTCCATATACAATGAATAACCTCTGGAGATTTTATGAGCAACAAGGAGGAGGGGTGCTTGGCTGTGGCTAGTACATCATGCTTGATCCAGTGCACATGTACGGAGTGACTTCCGGGTTTTGTTTACCTCTGAAGTTTCCTGTGTGCACTGGATATTAGAACTCACAAATGCGCATGCCCGGACCAAGCCCCGAAAAAGTCGGAGCCGTCCGTGCTCGCTATGTGTAGCGTCGCTAGGTGACGCTTGCGCATACGCAGACCGGCCGGTCTATAGTAATACAACATTTGTTGCCGTGAGTGCAGGCTGATTGAGCCTGCACACGGTGTAATAAAATTAGAGCAGCAACTCAGCCCAATGAAAACCAGGGAAGGGGGAGAGGTGTTTAGAATAATTATGTACAAAAATATACAATTTATAAACAAGAGGTTTGATTGCACTCATGAGAACTCAGTATCGCCACCTATAGGAAAAAGGATGTTGCATCACAAGCAGAAGGAAGGGCAAGTGAATTATACCTACAGATACTTTAATCCTATGGAGGAATGGGTTTTAGCACAGACAAAGGGACGGTAATCCAAAAAGCTCATTCTTTCTCACCTATTTTGGGCTTAAAACATTCATTAAGAATAATAGATGGCATAAATACAAGATGTTTAAATGTGACAGCTTCAATCTTCAAGCCCAAGGTGATGCACTATGGCTACTGATATTAAACCTGTGGGAGAAAGAAAAATTAGCACAGAAAAAAGGGGGGGGGGGGGGCAATAGCTATAGTCTTTTTCTTTTGCTCCTTATCGCACATTGCTGGGCTCCAAACGAAATAACACATGTAAATGATGAGAGGCATAGGTACAGTTTATTGAACATCTTCATAGCTCTAATCCAAGACGATGTGCTGTAGGCGACAGTTGAAGAATCCATAATTAGAAGGATGTTTGTTGTTAGAAAGCCCCAGTTCCAGATCTTCCGTATTAGTGGTGGCTGCAACAGCAGTGATGGTGAATGGAGGTCCATCCTGTAGTCCTAGAGATATATAGCAGGTACTATGTGTATCCCCTCCAAATGAGGTCTAAAATTTGAAGCCAAAAAGAGAGAAAAAATAAATAAATAAATAAAACTATATATTTATTTAATTTTTTGTGAGTAAACATCAGTATCTCAAGATTGACATCTAAGTTTTGTAGTACCCGTTAAGGAGGAACTCTTCATTTAAACCATCTGGGGCCATGCTTTTGAGTTGGAAAATCCAACGACTCTCTTTACGTAGCAATTCTTCAGTGACACGTGAATTCCTGATGGTGGGTAAAGCTTTATCCACCACCAGGATTTTAATACCCCTGGATGAGCTATGATGTACCTCTCTAAAGTGCACTTCCGCACCCTAGTCCTCCTCCTGACTTTCTGGCAATCGTGTCACATCATCGTCCACTTGTTGTTGAGACACGTTCCCACCGTTGCTTTCGTGAGACCGTGGCTGCTCAAATATTTGTGCATCGGTACATGCGATCTCCTCCTAACCCACTTCAACTGGAGCTGGCGAGAGATAAGAATCTACGAATGGATAAATGAACAGCTCTTCAGGGTGTCCAAGTGTGGGATCAGTTATGTCCGGAGCCGGGCACTCGGCATGGTGGGAGGAAGGAGGATCAGGGTGTGGAATGTGTGGTCCAGTCTCACGGCTACTGACACTTGACCGTGTGGAAGACAGAGTATTTGTGGTGGTGCTAAACTGACTGGAAGCATTATATGCTATCCAACTAACAACCTGTTGACACTGGTCTTGGTTTAATAGTGGTGTACTGCTGCGGTCCCCTAGAAATTGGGACAGGAAGGTCGAGCGAGATGATGTGGGCATTTGCTGTGGCGCAATTCGAGCTTGCACACGCCTCGGCCTCTGCCTGCACCACCATCACGTCCAGTTCCTTGTCCCTTGCCACCGGCCTTGCGCATTTTCAATATTGTGCCGCCTGTATACAGCTAAATGAAGGCGTCCAAAAGATGGTTTTTAGCTGCACACTGAGATTACAGATTACAGCGGTTTAATCCCGGCAGCTGGTACGGTCAGACACAAACGCTGATGAGAATACAGAGTGTTTGGCGTATCCTAATTTACACTACAACCTACTCCTGGCGCACACAAATGCTAAATGAATGCAGACAAGAGATGGTTTTTAGCTGGACACTGAGATTAGAGATTAAAGCCCTGCAGGTGTACTGGTCAGACACAAATGCTGACGAGAATACAGAGTGTTTTGGCGTATCCTAATTTACGCTACAACCTACTCCTGGTGCACAAAAATGCTAAATGAGTGCAGACAAGAGTTGGTTTTTAGCTGGACACTGAGTTTAAAGATTAAAGCCCTGCAGGTGAACTGGTCAGACACAAACGCTGCCGAGAATACAGAGTGTTTTGTCGTATCCTAATTTACGCTACAACCTACTCCTGGTGCACTAAGATGCTAAATTAATGCAGACAAGAGTTGGTTTTTAGCTGGATACTGAAATTAGAGATTAAAGCCCTGCAGGTGGACTGGTCAGACACAAACGCTGAAGAGAATACCGAGTGTTTTGGCGTATCCTAATTTACGCTACAACCTACTCCTGGTACACACAAATGCTAAATGAATGCAGACAAGAGTTGGTTTTTAGCTGGACACTGAGATTAGAGATTAAAGCCCTGCAGGTGGACTGGTCAGACACAAACGCTGACGAGAATACAGAGTGCTTTGGCGTATCCTAATTTACGCTACAACCTACTCCTGGCGCACAAAAATGCTAAATTAATGCAGACAAGAGTTGGTTTTTAGCTGGACACTGAAATTAGAGATTAAAGCCCTGCCTGGTCAGACACAAACGCTGACGAGAATACCGAGTTTTTTGGCGTATCCTAATTTACACTACAACCTACTCCTGCCTATAGAGAGCTAAATTAATCCCTAAAAGCACTGTTTTATGGTGGATGAGATTTCCAGCCTGTACACAGGCCATGTGATGCAGGCTGGTTGCTGGCACAATGAAGTTTGCTATATACCCTGCCTCCCTTCCTGCCTGTATACAGCTCTATTAGTCCTCAGAAGGACTGTTATGGTAGTTAGATTGTCTGCTCTGCACCTACACTAGCTGAAAGGCCACAAATCTGTCCCTCAATCAGCAGCACCTCTCCCTACACTGACTGTCTGTGGAGCAGAGTGATGAGCACAGCGCGGTCAGGTCTTATAAAGACCTGATGATGCTGTACGGCCAGCCAATCACTGTAATGCCACAACCAAGAGGGCTGTGGCTTTACAGTGGCTGTCAGCCAATCCCTGCATGTGGGCTGGCTCTGTAAAGAGCGCCAACATTCAGGGAGGTGGACCCCAAGCATAGCAAGAGTATCGCGAGATTACTTGGTACTCACCGAGTACCCCGAGTACCGAGATATTCTGAGTAGTGACAAGCATATTCGCTCATCCCTAGTCACTACATACAACCAGTCCCATAGGAACATACTGGCCCTGTTTAAAACATATTGGTTTATTTTAAAAGGTGACCCTATACTATCTAAACATATCCCAAACTCCCCTGGAAATATCTTTAGAAAAAGTAAAAACCTACAAGCCATGGTAGCTCCGAGCGAAGTAAGGAGGAATCCCCAAGTCTTGGAGCCAAAAACATTAGGTAACACTGACATTGGATGATATAAATGTGGTTCTGCGAAATACAAATACTGTTTAGCTATAAAAAATGGCAAAAAAACCTTCTCATCCAACACCACAGGGAAGGTATATGAAATCAAGCAGTTTTTAAATTGCCGTTCCATCTATGTAGTCTAATGGGGCCTTCACACTCATCAATGTCGTCAGCAATCTGATCGCTGACGACATTGACGAATGATCGCTGGTGAGCGACAGGCAGACTCACCAGCGATCATTTTACCAGTGACATCGTGGAAATGATTTCTGTATCGTTTTCACGATGTCTGCAGGCTGGTATCCAGGGTAAACTGCGGTTAACTAGGCAGTGCGCACTGCCTAGATACCCGATGTATACCTTAGTTACCAGCCTTCTCCGCTCACTGGCTGGTATCTAAGGTACACAGCGGGTAACTACCCTAGTTACCCGCTGTGTACCTTAGATACCAGCCGGTGAGCGGAGAAGGTTTGTAGCCAAGGTATACATCAGGTATCTAGGCAGCGCGTGCTGCCTAGTTACCCGCAGTTCCCCTTGGAGACCAGCTCCCAGTGCTTCCTGAGAGGCGCTGGGAGCTGGCTGATCGCGTCTCCCGGTGTCGCATGCAGCGATGCTGCATTTCCACCGGGCGACCGTCGTCAGGTTTTAGAACAGGTTCTAAAACCTGGTGACCATCAACCAGCGATTTATCTCTGGTTGATGCGCCCTGTCACACGCGTCAATATCGCTGCAACGTCACATGCAGCAGTGATCGTGCACGCGATATTGACGCGTGTGACGGCCCCATTACTCATTGAATGTTCTTGTGGCCAACAATATGAGTGCAGTGAGGTTGAGGGTTTATAAACTTTTATAAAAAGATCTGCACCTTGGCGCATTCTCTCTTTTTATTTTCACATCAAAGAGACGGTAGGCTGGTTTCACACTGCATTTTTTTTCCTGATCAGGTGCCAACAGGTTTGTGTGTCAAAACAAGTAGTGTCTCCAAAACTGAGAACAGGTGTCAATCTTTCAATTATAGTTTTTCTCTGCAAGTTTCTCTCCTGGTTCCTCTCCTGGTTTTGACACACAAACCTGATCGAACCTGATCAGGAAAAAAAATTGCGGTGTGAAACCAGCCTTATTTTCCTCAGTAATCTAAAGGTTATACTTAAGTATAACCTTTAGATTACTGCATGAATTTAGGTTTACTAATATCGTTCTATGGTGAATAATCCTTATTCTCCTCAGTAATCTAAAGGTTATACTTAAGTATAACCTCTAGATTACTGCATGAATCTAGGTTTACTAATATCGTTCTATGGTGAATAATCCTTATTCTCCTCAGTGACTACTCGGCCAGCTACCTGCTAAAGAACTATGTAACTGTGAACATGCATGCCAGCACAATTAGTTTTCAGTAAAGTACCTGTACAGAGCTACTACGCCTCCTTGTCTCTTTCCTCATAAACTATTAAATAGCTGCCATCTTGACAACAGGTGCAGTGGCAACACTGCCCCGGGGACCTGCTCAGCCTGCAGGGAGCTAATCCATTAAGCTGCAATACCACTGTCCCCAGCGAACTGACAGTGGCACTGGTGAATATCACCAGAACTGCAGGTGGTGTCACAAGACATTTATTTTTCTCATCCCTTTCATTTTTCCCCAATTTTCGGTTGACCACCAGGGCTACGGGTCCAGGCAGGCCACCAGTGGCATCCCCCCAACTCCACGCCTGGGTTCCGAGTTCCCATAGACCCCTGGGCGAATCAACTTCAACAGAAGGAGGTCCCAGTAAAGTGCACCCAAACTATACGAGAGCTGGATTGATCACCGACCTTGATGGACACAGTACCCGTCTGGCTGTTGTAATCTGGAGACTGTGAGTAAAGTGTTAAGACAGCACCCTGCTATGTCCTCAGATTTATTCACTGCATCACCTGCCCTGTACTACAAATGTTACCATCATCTAATAGACTTTATAACTGCCCTGGGGCCCCGCTCTACCCATGAAGAGCTGTAACATCTCTGCTGCGTCACCAACTGCCCCAATGGATCTGAACCACAGCGTCGGCCATCCAATTGCCGAATACCACGGGTGGTGTCATGACTTAATCCCTTATAAATTTTCCTCCCCATTTTTATGACACAGCCAGGGTCACGGAGTCAGGTCAAGACACCATGTAATGAGATATAGAAATTGGTTGCGCCACGCTGCTTTATGTTTTATATCCACCCTCTGTTAAATCACCGTTACACTCACCTTTACCTGTTGTGCTGTCCGCACAACAGGGGGGCTCACGTAGTGAGTGCACGGGGTCTCTTCTGGATGGTGTGGATTTCTTTCCCTTTTTCCTCGGTGTCCGCCTGTGTAATTGCACGTGATCCGTCACGTGTTTTCCTCTCCTCTGTTAGATTTGTCTTCTCCTCCGGAGCGGCTACACCGCTCTCCCCATAGGGAGATGGATATGCAGGCAATGGAATAAAACGATGTTTGGGTGAGCGCTGGGATATGAAGACAGCTACACTTCAACAAGTATTTTACCTGTAAGTTTATTGTTCAATTCACACTAGGTCCTCTCCCACAACATGTTTCGACGCTCAGGGCGTCTTCCTCAAGTGGATATCAGACCTTACATTTGGTATCCTTATAAATCCTCCATTAACCAATCCCTTGCTTTTAGGTTAAAAATAGCCTTTTTTTTTTTTAACTCTTTCCTATCCAAATGTCTAAATGGCTATATAAGCAGTTCTATTTAATGCACAATACGAGCCCTTTTTATTCTATTGCACAACTGCCCGTTCATTTGTGACAAAAACATAACTATTCATCCAGGAGTACATTAAAAATTCAAGATAGTAAAAACACCACAATATTATTAAACAAAATCCACCTATTAGATACACAAATTATTACACTTAAAAAATTCACATGAAAATTACATATAAAAACTTCATCTAAAAATTTCATATAAAAAATTACATATAAAAATTATTAAAACATCATGAAATCTATACAAACGATCTAATCTTAAAAGATGACTTCTGCAAATGGTAATTATGGGTTTTATATATTATTCTCTATTGAGAGATTAAGGCCCTCCGGTGCCAATGTACCCATTTTAAAAATCCAATACATTTCTTTCTTATTTAATTTCTCAATCCTATCATGTACTTCCTCACTTATTTGTTCTAGGATTATTAATTTAAGACTGGTGGGATCCCTTTCATGTATCTGATGATATTGTCTTGAGATGCTGTGATTTAAATACCCCTTTCTGATATTTGATCTGTGCTTATTCAGCCTAGCCTGCATTGTCTGGATCGTTCTACCTATATATTGGAGTTTGCAGGGACACTCCAACATATATATTACAAATTGTAGATCACAATTTGTAATATATATGTTGGAGTGTCCCTGCAAACTCCAATATATAGGTAGAACGATCCAGACAATGCAGGCTAGGCTGAATAAGCACAGATCAAATATCAGAAAGGGGTATTTAAATCACAGCATCTCAAGACAATATCATCAGATACATGAAAGGGATCCCACCAGTCTTAAATTAATAATCCTAGAACAAATAAGTGAGGAAGTACATGATAGGATTGAGAAATTAAATAAGAAAGAAATGTATTGGATTTTTAAAATGGGTACATTGGCACCGGAGGGCCTTAATCTCTCAATAGAGAATAATATATAAACCCATAATTACCATTTGCAGAAGTCATCTTTTAAGATTAGATCGTTTGTATAGATTTCATGATGTTTTAATAATTTTTATATGTAATTTTTTATATGAAATTTTTAGATGAAGTTTTTATATGTAATTTTCATGTGAATTTTTTAAGTGTAATAATTTGTGTATCTAATAGGTGGATTTTGTTTAATAATATTGTGGTGTTTTTACTATCTTGAATTTTTAATGTACTCCTGGATGAATAGTTATGTTTTTGTCACAAATGAACGGGCAGTTGTGCAATAGAATAAAAAGGGCTCGTATTGTGCATTAAATAGAACTGCTTATATAGCCATTTAGACATTTGGATAGGAAAGAGTTAAAAAAAAAAAAAAAAAAAAAAGGCTATTTTTAACCCAAAAGCAAGGGATTGGTTAATGGAGGATTTATAAGGATACCAAATGTAAGGTCTGATATCCACTTGAGGAAGACACCCGAGCGTCGAAACATGTTGTGGGAGAGGACCTAGTGTGATTTGAACAATAAACTTACAGGTAAAATACTTGTTGAAGTGTAGCTGTCTTCATATCCCAGCGCTCACCCAAACATCGTTTTATTCCAAGGTCAAGACACCATGACATCCCTGAAGAACTATCCGGCCCAGTTCCGAGTACCCCACGGACCTGGTGTTGGGCTGTCAATTTGCCTTGCTGTGGCTGTGGGTTACTCGAAACAGGGTCGGAGAGTTCTTCGAGGATGTCGCGGGTGGCGTGACCTGGCTCCGTGACCCTGGCCGTGTCATTTGATTGACAGGTTCAGCTGTAATCACCTGCCATGTTGTTAGTACCTAAGCAAGGGGGACTGTCCCATAAACATGTGTTGCCCACAAATCTTTCAGCACATCCCCATTCTTTTCCCTCTCTATCTGCAGTCCCTGTATGTAGTTCTCATTAATGGGATTTGATTTATTTGACAGTTTTTAAAACCCAAACCAGAAGAAACTATGCAGAAAAAAACAAAATGTGAAACATGTCCTGGCGCCCTACGGATAGTTTTTAGTAAACAAACGAGTTTACTGTAAATATTATGTATTTAGAGCACAGTGACTAGGAGGCAGCATTCAATTAGGCAAAACTTCCTTTTTTCTCCATAGATGGGCGAGGCAGCCTTTGATTTTGTATTCATGTATGCACCAACAAGTTTACACTTGAGCTTTCTGCCTTCACTGCCAATCAGGACAAATCTCTGAGGAAGTTAACTATAGGGATAATGTTAACTATAACAAACTGTTGTTTTACTAACGCCACAATTTATGTTCTGCTGAATAATTATAAATCTAAAAAGCCTTGATCAGCTCTATTTACTATTTATCAGGGTTGCCAAATTTTTCCCCAAAAATTAATTAACAGTGAATCAAATCGCTGTTAATATCAATACTGCAAATCCTGTAATTACCCATAAAAGATATATAACACTCTGAGGTCTCCTAGGACTGCATTGAATGCTTTTCAGCTCTATAATACAAATGCAGCCTTAGAAATGTGTACGTAACCTCTAGATATCTGGCTATTGGGGTATAAGGGTGGAAACAAACTGGCGAGAAAAAATGCGGTCCGATTGTCGTTCCCGAAAGTCTTACGAGTGACGTACATTTTTTGGTCCGTTTTGTATCCAATTGCTATGCGACTGTCTGACATTTTACTTAGATCACATCAGAGTGGTGACCGTGTGTAATCCATTTTTCTTCTCAGCGGCTATTTACTGTACAATCATTTACAGGAACATTTTACAGTGTTCTCAGCTGCAGAATGATAATTTTGGCGCCCTGCTCATGCAGGTAGCCACAGCCTTCCCTAATGCACAGCTGGGTTTCCACAGCAGGTACCTACTACATGCAACACCTTCCACCCCGGCACAGTAGGGGGAGCTAAACTCACTGACTTTTGGTGAGTTCCCCTATAAATACTGCTGCTGGCGGAGGAGTTATTTAGTGTGTGCAGACGCTAGGAGAGCTGCGAAGACATCCTGGTGCTCGGTGCCGCGCTTGGGCCCAAACCAGTGACCTGGAGTGGCCCTTCTATGTTCAGCCAAGCCTAGGAGTGGAGACAGAAGGCACAGAGATTAGCCAAGGGAGTAGAGGAACTAGTGGAAGTTTACCCAAGACGTACCGGACTTCGGGTATCCGCACTTGCAGGAACACTTTAGGACTGCAGAAAACCCTGGCATAACCCCTCTATTGAAGTGTCACCCAGGCCACGGGTTCAGGCATCGCCACCCGTGACATCCCCATGAACCCCTCAGAGCCTGATACCCGAGTACACCAGGGCCTGGGGCTCGAGATATATTTCTGGTGTCACGAACAGGAACCCGTGCCCGGTATTACCGGGTACTGTGTGCCGTGATTTCATTACTGCGCCGTGGATAGAAAGGGGGCGTGTTGGCCTGTAGAGTGCGAAACTGAAGCCCGCCCCTCACTCAGCCGAACATCCCGAGCGCCGCAGCCTAGTCCGGAAATTCCCGAACTGATTAACTATTTGAACACTGGCTGTAATTCACTAGCGGGGCCTCCAGCATGTCAGCCTCCTCCAGCAACGACGACAGTACGTTTGTTGACCCTAGGAATTACCCCAAAACAACCATGGCTGCCTCTAATAGTACTGCCAGCACCACCAGCGCACCTGGCTCAGTCGCCCCGATCATGCCGATCTCACTCCCATAGATTCCGGGGGTTAAGTGGCTGCCCCAGTATGATGGTCACCCTGATATGTTGGATGTTTTTAAGAGAAAAATCACTAGTGTCCTGGACTGGTCCTGATGACCGGTCAGTAGCATGCTGCTGTAGTACTCAGACAGTTAACTGGCGCAGCAGAGAAAGAGAGTGAGTCCTGGTCTGCTGCTGAACAGAGATCAGCGGCCACAATATTTGACAAATTGAGAGCTACTTTTGAGGAGTGCAATGAGGCTGATATACGCATGCACTTTCATCACTGCTATCAGAGGCCATGAGAAGATATCAGAGCTTACACCTGGCACCTAGAGGAAGCATTGCGAGCTCTTTTGCATGTCAGCCCTGCCAGTGTACTTGATGAAAATAAGCTCTTGATTAAACTATTCTCCCTGGGGCTGCTATCCTCCGAGGACAATTAGACATTGGTGGTCACTGAGCAACCCGGAATCTGACTTTAACACCCTAAAGGACATGGCCATAAAAGAGTTGCGGCCAGTAGAGACCCATGAAGCTGCCATCAAACGGTGGTGCAATGGTGAGGCGCAGGCTACCCCGAAACTAGTACCCATGTCTGCAGCCACGCACAATGTACAATCTGCTCAGCCTGACAAGTGTGACTCTCTGCATGCTGAGATGCGTGCTAAAATGCGCCAAATGAGCAAAAACATAACCAAGGTGATCGAAGCTCTACAGCTGCAGCAAAGCCACCAGCCAGTGCCAAGACCCCAGCCCCGACCTCAACCGCTGATTCAACTTGTTGACAGTCTGGAGGATGTACCCTGGATGAGAGCGAAGCAAGCCACAGCGTACCGAGGGAGAACCACCGACCGCTAGAGCTCCACTGGGGAGCCCCTCTGCCGCTGCTGTAACCGAACTGGCCACATCGCCAGGAGCTGTCTTTTAATCAGGCAGACCCTGGGGGTCGGGGCCAAACCTCAGGAGTAATTTAACAGGGCCCAGCCACCTGGTACAAGACCTTCATCGAACAGAGGCCATTCCTGTCAATTGTACTAGATGGCACCTGCTCTGCTGGACATCGGGTCACAGGTGACCACCATCCCCTATATCTATTACAAAAAGTACTGGGCTGATGCAGAACTGAAACAGTCTGCCATAGACTTCACCCTCAATGCATATAATGGTGAACCGATTACTGTAATGGGGGTTAGAGAAATACCAATAAAGGTGTGGAGGGTGGAATTGCAAAACCAAGAGGTACTAGTAGTAGCAGAAGCAAGTAATGCAAATGACCTGTATATAATACTTGGTACAAATGTTGTTAGCAATTATTGCATGGGAGAAGTTTTGTCTTTGCTTCAACAGATTGCAGATACTGCCAAACCTGGTCAGAGGAAGATCCTTCAGCGTCAAATAAGAGCCCTCCTGCACCATCAACAGGTAACAGTTACAGGTGGCGAAATTGGTACTGCACAGGTGACAGACCCATTTCCTATTGTGGTTCCTCCAATGAATGAAATAATGATTTGGTGTCGAGCAGCTATAGGTCTGAGAGGGCAGGACTACAACCTGCCATTCCTGCTGTACACGGATGCCAGCAATGTGGGACTAGGTGGCGTCCTTTCACAGAGGCAAGAGGGCAAAGAAAGAATGATCGCTTATGCCAATAGGAAGCTGTGCCCCACAGAGAGGAACCAGAGAACTACAGTTCCTTCAAGCTCGAATTCCTGGCCTTGGTCTGGGCCATCACGGAAAGGTTTAAGCACTGTCTAGCATCCAGCAAGTTCACAGCCTACACGGATAACAATCTGTTGACCCACCTGGAGACTGCAAAGTTGGGAGCCATGGAGCAGAGATGGATGGCCAGACTGTCCAACTACGAGTTCACCATCAAGTACCGGGCAGGGCACCAGAATGGAAACGCGGATGCCTTGTCCAGAATGCCTCACCTGTCAGATGTGGGCGTTGTTAGCAGCGCGTTAATCAGCGTGATGTCCACAGCGAGCAACAGAGAATGTTCATTTATTGAGAATTAACAACATCCAGCTTACAACATGAGAATAGGATCAATCTGGTTTCTGCAGAGGGAGAGAGAAATCTGCTGTGACTTTCAGCTTTCAGCTCCACACTAGAACGTGCATGCTGGGAGCAGGAGGAGGGACATCCTGTCTCTGAATGAAGACCCTTTTTTTTTTTTTTTAACTTTGTTAACATCTGAACAATGTGCATGCAGATGTAAAATCACATCATATTAAACAAACAATAGTTGTTGCAATACATACAAATCAATATGCAGTAGGCCAACACCCCTACTCAACAACTACTTATTCTGTTAGTCCCATAGCGGTTCTCATTCCTTGGAACCTAGGTCGTGGCAATGGCTTGGTCAAAATGTCAGTTAACATCTTATCAGTCTCACAATAAACAAACTGAATTATGCCACGATCTATCAAATCACGTAGATGATGATATCTGACGTCGATGTGCTTAGTTCTAGCACTGATCTTTTCACTGCATGCAAGTTTAATGCATCCTTGGTTGTCCTCATATATCACCGTTGGCTGAGTTAACGGTTTACCAAGATCATCCATCAGTTGTCTTAGCCAAATGATCTCCTGACTTGCATACGCTGCGGACACATACTCAGCTTCTGTGGATGACAAAGCAACAGATACTCGTTTTCTACTAGACCAGGAGATTGAACTTTCTCCAAGTTTTTAAGTACGTATCCGCTTGTGTATTTACGATCATGCAAATCACCAGCCCAATCTGCGTCAGCATAGCCGGTGAGTTTTAGATTTCCTGCTGCAGATAATTTTAAATTTACCCTTTATGTCTCTTTTAAATATCGGAGAACTCTTTTAACGGCATTCCAGTCCTTTTGGCGCGGTTTCTCCACATATCTGCACAATATTCCAACTGCTGTCGTAATATCTGGTCGAGTCATAGTCGATATGTATAGAAGTGCCCCCACTGCCTATCGATATTTCTCATTGTTAGGCAACAGGTCATTTTCTTCCAGTTTCAGGTAGGATGATTCCATTGGCGTCGATACACCTTTGGCTTCTGTCATTCCACCACTTGCACTTGATTGCCTTTTTACGCGGTGGCAACTCAGTGAGTTTCCAAGTTTGAAGTTGATGAAGCGAGTTCATTTCTTCATTAGCGGCATTGACCCACTTTGTTCTTTCATGAGCAGGCAGTTTTTGCATTTCATCCCATGACTGTGGCTCTGACTCAGGTAGTGTCTTGGCAATGTAGGATAGACATTTAGCTGGTATTCCTTTGTTTGATCTTGACGATCGTCTGATTTCAGGTTCACTTAGGCTTTTTGTTGTTTCTTCAGTGGTTGAAGAATCTAGCCAGACTTCTACATTCTCCCTTTCGTTGTCTTGTGATTGTGACTGAGATTGTTGTTGTTGCTTCATCTGGACTACTGGCATAATATCACAAAACTTGGGTGACACAAAATTTTCATCAATCACTACATCTTTGCTTATTGTGACCTTGTTTGTCTCTGGGTGTAGAATTCTATAACCTTTCTGGGTTTCACTGTAACCTACCAGAATGCCTTCCTTAGCGTCAGATTCCCACTTAGTTAGTTTTTCTTTGGGAATGTGTGCAAATGCTTTGCTTCTGAAAATCCTTATGTGCTGTAGTTTTGGCTTTGCATTATTCCATTGCTCAAATGGAGTTTTCTCTGTCGCTTTACCTGGTAGTCTGTTCTGAAGATAGCAAGCCGTCATAATAGCTTCGCCCCAATATTCTGTAGGCAGATTTGCATCAAATAACATACTCCTTCCGCTTTCACAGAGTGTTCGGTTCCTTCTTTCTGCTACACCATTTTGCTCAGGGTTGTATGGTATAGTAGTCTGAAATATGATTCCATTTTTCTTTAAAATGCTCTGTGTCTCATTACTTGTATATTCAGTCCCATTATCTGCACGTAGAATTTTTGGCATTCTCCCAAACTTGTTATATACTTTAGCTAGATATATTTTAAGTTTCTCTGGAACTTCATGTTTGCTGTGAAGTAGATAGACAACTGTGTATCTTGAATTGTCATCAATGAATGTAAGAAAATATCTCTTCTTTCCAGGGGTCTGAATACACATTGGGCCATAGATATCTGTGTGTATTAAATCTAGTGGTTGTTCTGTTCTTGTAGTACTTTTCTTAGGAAAGCCTTTCTGGACATTTTCCCTTTGATACAGCTGGTACACCTCATTGTCTGGTTACATGGATCAATTGTAATATCATCAGCTAAGTGCTCTTGAAATAACTTTCTTATTGCTTCTGGGTCTCTATGCGCAAGCCGTCTGTGCCATACATGAATACAGTTCTTGTGCATTTCTTGCTTAGCTGTGTATACACACTCTTTGCATTTCAACTGATACAGTTCATCTTTGATTTTTCCTTTTGCTTGTGTGTGACCCTCCTTTGAGATGATGCAGCTATCGTGCTTAAACATACCTTCATTCCCTCATTTTGTAAGCTTTTTCACAGATAATAGATTACTTTCAAGACTAGGCAAATATAGCACATACTTCACATGAATCCTTCTGTTTTGTGTTGCAGAGATGTTACAATCAATGTAACCATCTCCTATGCCTTCTGAGTTCATACACTGACCATTCGCCATTATCACTTTCTCTGACTTGCTTTGGTTAAGCTTAGTAAAGAAGTCTCTGTCATTGGTCATGTGACTGGTTGCACCAGAATCTATACACCACGCATGCTTTGATTTAAATGCATTGACTAATGTGAATGGAGCCTCAGTATTTACAGAATCATTATTTTCAAATACAGCACTCTTAACTCTTTTTTGACTGTTTTGCTTCTTCAGCTGATTAATTTTAGCTTTCCAGACTCTGCATTCAGCTTTTAAATGACCTGGCTTCTTGCATACAAAACATTCATGTGTTTCTTTAGGGTGGTTTCTGCTAGTGGGCACGTCCTGTGTTTGTAAAGCAGTTTCCTTGTTGCATACTTTGCTGCTCACACTTTCTGCCTTTCTCTTATATTCATCTACAAGCTTTCCTCTGACGTATTCCAATGTAAGCTCATTATTTGGGCGTGCATCTAGTGCAGTTACAAGCGTGTCATAGCTTTCTGGGAGACCACTAAGTAGTAGTGCTGCTACATGGAAGTTCTTCATATCTTCCCCAATGCCCCGCAGGCACTCTACAGTCTCTAGAGAGCTTCTAATGTAGTCCTGCATGTCCTGGTCACTGTGTAGCTTAGACTGATATAGTTTTCTCATTAAATAGAGTTTGTTACTTAGATTTATCCTCTCATGTACTTTCTACAGCTGCTCCCACATTTCCTTTGCAGATTCACACTTACACACATGCACAATCTGATCATCCTCTATGCTGAGTGATATGGTGCTCTTGCTTTCTGATCCATCTCTAGCCAGTCCTGTGGTACTGGGTCAGGCTTGGGCTCCTGAGTGTATTTCCACGTACCTTCTCTTATCAGCAGCATCTTCACCTTGAATTTCCAGGATTGGTAGTTCTGGTTATTCAGGCTTGGCACTGTAAACCTTGCTGAGCTGCTGGTGGTGGCCATCTTTACTTCTTCTCAGTTCGCTGTTGTCTTTCTATTAGTGATGGGCGAATCCTAAATTACTCGGAATCGCTTGACTCTAGCGAGTCCGAGCACAGGACTCGCTACTCGTTGCGAGTCTAGCGAGTCCAATGTTAATGAATGCAAAAGCAAGTAATAGCGAGTAGTGTGAGATTTACAAATCGCAGATGTGTCTCGGAAGCTTCAGCCTGAAGCAATCCTAGTTTTGCCATTTATTTGCATTGGACTCGTTTACTTTGCAAGTAATCGCTGGGAAACTCGCACAGATAAGAGTCCTGTCTGCTCTGTGTGCTGGCTGCCGCAGCTCCAGGGTCCTAGAGCCCGCCTGCTGCCTGATGTAGCAGAGCTGAGATTGTTCTCAGTCTGCTCATTCCCTGTGCATAGACATCTATATCTATGCACAGGGATGAGCAGAGAGGACATCGCGTTTTGGACTGCGTCGGACGGAAGAGGATTTTTTTAATTACAGATGGAGTCCCTAATGGCTTTTTTTTTTATTTCTAATAAAAAATTTTCTCTGTGTTGTGTTTTTTTTAAAACAATTTAATAGAAATTCATGGCGGTCATGTCTAATATTGGCGTGACCGCCATAAATTTCGGGCTTAGGGCCAGCTGATAATACAAAGCTGGCCCTAACCTCTTTATTACCCAGCATGCCACCGCCACCAGGGCCCCTGGAAGAGCGGGGTTCAGCGCCAGAGGATGGAGCTTTAATGAACGCGCCATCTTCTGGGGCGGCTGCGGGCTGCAATTTGCAGCGGGGGGTGCCCAGAAAGCTTGGGCATCCCTGCACTGCGGATTACAGCCCCCAGCTTAGCTGTACCTGGCTAGACATAGAAATTGCGCGGAGCCCTACGCATTTTTTTTAAAATTATTTCATGAAATTCTGAGATTCTGACTCTGAGACTCTGACTCTGACTCTGAGACTCTGACTCTGAGACTCTGACTCTGAGACTCTGACTCTGAGACTCTGACTCTGACTCTGACTCTGAGACTCTGACTCCTGACACTCTGACTCTGAGACTCTGACTCTGAGACTCTGACGACTCTGACTCTGAGACTCTGAGACTCTGACTCTGAGACTCTGACTTCTGACTCTGAGACTCTGACTCTGACTCTGACTCTAGACTCTGACTCTGAGACTCTGACTCTGACTCTGAGACCTGCTGAGACTCTGACTCTGAGACTCTGACTCTGACTCTGAGACTCTGACTCTGAGACTCTGACTCTGAGACTCTGACTCTGAGACTCTGACTCTGACTCTGAGACTCTGACTCTGAGACTCTGACTCTGACTTGACTCTGAGAACTCTGACTCTGAGACTCTGACTCTGAGACTCTGAGACTCTGACTCTGAGAGACTCTGACCACTCTGACTCTGAGACTCTGACTCTGACCTGACTCGAGACTCTGACTCTGACGACTCTGACTCTGAGACTCTGAACTCTGAGACTCTGAGACTCTGAGACTCTGACTCTGACTCTGAGACTCTCGACTCTGAGACTCTGAGACTCTGACTTGGACTCTGACTCTGAGACTCTACTTGACTCTGAGACTCTGAAACTCTGAGACTATGACATCTGAGGACTCTGCCAACTTCTCTGAGACTTGATCTGAGACTCTGAATGAAATTCATGAATAATAAAAAAAAAAATGCGTGGGCTCCGCGCATTTCTATGCTAGCCAGGTACAGCTAAGCAGCTGGGGCTGGAATCCGCAGCGCAGGGATGCCCAAGCTTTCTGGGCACCCCCACTGCAAATTGCAGCCCGCAGCCGCCCCAGAAGATGGTGCGTTCATTGAAGCGCCATCCTCTGGCGCTGAACCCCGCTCTTCCAGCGGCCCTGGTGGCGGTGGCACGCTGGATAATAAAGGGGTTAATACCAGCTTTGTTATGCAAGCTGGTATTAAGCCCGAGATTCTTAATGTCAGGCCACATTTGACCCAGCCACTAAGAATCTCCAATAAAGGGTTAAAAAAACACAACACAGAGACATTTTTTTATTTGAAATAAAAAAAAAAGCCATTAGGGACTCCATCTTTAATTAAAAAAATCCTCTTCCGTCCGACGTAGTCCAAAACGCGATGTCCTCTCTGCTACATCCCCTGTGCATAGATATAGATGTCTATGCACAGGGAATGAGCAGACTGAGAACAATCTCAGCTCTGCTACATCATGTCATTGAGCAGCCGGGCTCTAGGACCCTGGAGCTGCACAGAGAAGACAGCTGGACTCGGCTCGCAAAGTAAAGTTACTTTGAGAGTTTCCCTGCTATCACTGGCACAGTAGCCGAGTCTAATGCAAGACAATGGCAATCCTAGTTTTGTCAGCGTTTGCCATTGATTTGCATTGGACTCGTGTGAGTAAACCCTGGGAAACTCGCAGAGTACCGAGTCCTGCGAGTCCCTTACTACTCGCTGAGTAACGAGTCCTAGCGAGTAAATTCGCACATCCCTACTTTCTATCTCTGTGCTCTTGAGGTTTGGGACTTCTGTGACTCCTGGGGCCATAACCTGTTAGCAGCGCGTTAATCAGCGTGATGTCCACAGCGAGCAACAGAGAATGTTCATTTATTGAGAATTAACAACATCCAGCTTACAACATGAGAATAGGATCAATCTGGTTTCTGGAGAGGGAGAGCGAAATCTGCTGTGACTTTCAGCTTTCAGCTCCTCACTAGAATGTGCATGCTGGAAGCAGGAGGAGGGACATCCTGTCTCTGAAAGAGGACCCTTTTTTTTTTTTTTAACTTTGTTAACATCTGAACAATGTGCATGCAGACATAAAATCACATCATATTAAACAAACAATAGTTGTTGCAATACATACAGATCAATATGCAGTAGGTCAACAGGCGTGGATGAAGATGAGCTAGAAGAAGTGGAGTTATCTGCATTCCATCAATTAAGAGTAATTCAGTGTCAGCAAACCCGTAAAGACCCTCCTGTGAGAATGGTGAACCCATTGCCACACTTTGGTTGGAAGGAAGTGCAAGACAATGACCCGGCTATCGGCTTGATAAAGAGACTGATAACTCAGGAGTCAGGGAAGCTGCCAGAAAATCCTCAACCAGATGTCAAACATCTGTGGAGCGAGAGGAGCAAGCTGTTCATTTACCAGGAGAAGCTCTGCAGAAGACACATCAACCTGAGGACCCATGAGATAGTCTGGCAAATCATTGTGCCAAAGTCAGAAGTGCAGATGATGTTGAACGCCTACCACAACCAGACTGGTCATTTTGGGTGGAAGAAGTTGGAGATGCTACTGAAAGATAGGTTCTTTTGGGTCAGCATGCGTGGATTCATTCAGAGGTGGTGTAAGAATTGTGGACCCTTCAGCCTTAGAAAAAAAAGATTTACAGAGCCAGAAAGCACTGCTCCAGCCCATAGTATCGAAGCAGCCTCTGGAGATAGTAGCCCTGGACCACGTAAAACTGACTCCAAGTAGATCTGGCTACACATACGCGTTGACCATGGTAAACCATTACTCGAGGTTCCTGATGGTTGCCCCTGTGAAAGACTTGACAGCTGCCACCGCTGCCAGAACATTCCAAAATTTATTCTGCAGACCATTAGGTTATCCAGAGCAGGTCCTAACAGACCAAGGTTCAGCTTTCGAAGCAGAGATCTTCCAAGAGTTCTGCCACATGTATGGGTGTAAGAAGATTAGGACGACTCCATATCATCCCCAAACCAACAGATTATGTGAGAAAATGAACAATATCATAATTGACATGTTGAAGATCCTACCCTTGGAAGAAAGGAACCAATGGCCGGAGAAACTACCAGACTTGGTTGATATGTACAACCACATTCCAGTAAGTTCTACAAACTGTACACCAGCTTACCTGATGAGAGCCCGTACAGGAAAGTTACCCATAGACTTGGAACTCAGAGTAGTTGATCCCAAAGCAGACGACTCAATACCCAATTGGAACAAAAACCGCCTTGAGCAATACAAAATGGTTCAAGCCTGTGTTGAAGACAACCTGGAGAAAGCCAGTGAAAAACAAGAAAGGGACTATAACAAACATGCTCCAGCAGAACCTATTGTACCAGGAAGTATTGTTTTAAAGAGGAAGAGAAAACAACTCAAATTGGATGACCAGTGGGAACAAGAACCCTATGTCCTGCTAGATTCTGGATTTGACAATGACAAAGTGTGTCTCATCAGTAAGAATGGAGGAAAAACCACTCAGACTGTGTCAAGAAACCATATCAAGAAGTGTCCAACTGAATGGGAAAACCAGAATCCCCCAACACCGCCAAAAGAACAATCAGAACTTGAAAAAGACCCCAGTTCATGTGAAAACCTAAAGGAGAAGGTAGTCTCAACAATTCTAGGAGATTTCCCAGAAGATTGGCCTCTTCAGTATGGAGCCATCTTAGTGCCTTTACTGAATTTCTACCAGCCCCAAGGAGTGGTACAAAGGAATCAGGAAGAAATACCCGTTGCTAGAGAATCTGAGAATGCTGCACCTGCTAGCCCTGTAGTGAGACTAAGGCCATGCAGACGCTTACCTGACATACCTGCACCATATCCTTCACTAGAAACCTCACCTGAGACAGAGATACCTGTAGTGTGCAAGTCACAGAGGAGCACACAAGGTCAACCCCCATCTAGGTATGGAAAGTGGGCACAGTAAAAAGATCAGAGGTAGAATACAGGGCGGCAGTAACATGTAAATAGCAGTGTACATAGTAGTGTACAGAAGGGTGAAGGAACTGGGCCCAGCCCCATGCATACTAACTTAGGAACAGAAAGTGCCTGGAGTGGGGAGGTACCAGGTCTCCTAAGCCGAGACACCCATAGGGAAACGTGTTTATTGAAAATGTGTTTATTGACTTTTGAAAGACTTTTTCCCTTTTCTTACCCGGAGCGTACAGAGACTTTACTGTATAGACTCTTGTGAACTAAACTTTTCCCTTGAACTTTTCCCCGGATTACAATTAAAAAGGACCATGGTTACAGGACTGGTGTGACAACAAACTTTCTTTTGCAAAGCCTGCAGTGAATGGACTAGCACCGTATGGACTTACCTGTTTTCATTTTTTGCCATCTTTTTCAGTGGTTTTTGTAAACTTTTATATTTTGAGACTTTGTAAATATGTTACATGTTATCTATTATATAATTGCCGTAGCGACTTCCGTCGGAGCGGCGCTGCTTCCGGTGGCTTGGTTAGCGAGTCGAGGTGCTTCTCCTGGACTCTCCCCGTGGCCGCGTAGCGGCCAAGGCGACTCACGAAGCAATGCCCGCAAAGCGGGCATTGCGAGTCGTTGCAGCATCGCGAAGCAATGCCCGCGAAGCGGGCATTGCGAGTCGCTGCCACCCACCAACCAAGCCACAGAAGCCTCTACTACTCTACTGTACACCGCTATAGTATACTACAGTCCCATGCCCATAAGCGCCATGGGACTGTAGTATACCATCGCGTTGTACACTACAGCCTCCTGCCGCTCTTACACACTACCCCGCCAACCAAGACACAGAAGCCCCTACTACAAGACACACAATCCCCTACTAAGCCCCTACTACTCTACTCTACACCGCTATAGTATACTACACTCCCATGACCATAAGCGCCATGGGACTGTAGTATACCATCGCGCTGTACACTACACTCTCCTGCCGCTCTTACACTAAGCCCCGACCCGCCCCATCTATGCCCGCCGCTGTCGCTAACACCGCCGCACCCCTATACCCTAAGCCCCGACCCATCTATGCCCGCCGCTAAGCCCCGACCCGCCCCATCTATGCCTGCCGCCGCTAAGCCTCGACCCGCCCCATCTATGCCTGCCGCTAAGCCCCGACCCGCCCCATCTATGCCCGCCGCTAAGCCCCGACCCGCCCCATCTATGCCCGCCGCTGTCGCTAACACCGCCGAACCCCTATATCCTAAGCCCCGACCCGCCCCATCTATGCCCGCCGCTGTCGCTAACACCGCCGCACCCCTATAGCCTTAGCCCCGACCCGCACCATCTATGCCCGCCGCTAAGCCCCGACCCGCCCATCTATGCCCGCCGCTGTCGCTAACACCTATAGCCTTAGACCCGACCCGCACCATCTATGCCCGCCGATAAGCCCCGACCCGCCCCATCTATGCCCGCCGCTGTCGCTAACACCGCCGCACCCCTACACCCTAAGCCCCGACCCGCACCATCTATGCCCGCCGCTAAGCCCCGACCCGCCCCATCTATGCCCGCCGCTGTCGCTAACACCTATAGCCTTAGACCCGACCCGCACCATCTATGCCCGCCGATAAGCCCCGACCCGCCCCATCTATGCCCGCCGCTGTCGCTAACACCGCCGCACCCCTACACCCTAAGCCCCGACCTGCCCCATCTATGCCCGCCGCTAAGACCCGACCCGCCCCATCTATGCCCGCCGCTGTCGCTAACACCGCCGCCGAACCCCTATACCCTAAGCCCCGACCCGCCCCATCTATGCCCGCCGCTGTCGCTAACACCGCCGCACCCCTATACCCTAAGCCCCGACCCGCCCCATCTATGCCCGCCGCTGTCGCTAACACCGCCGAACCCCTATATCCTAAGCCCCGACCCGCCCCATCTATGCCCGCCGCTGTCGCTAACACCGCCGAACCCCTATATCCTAAGCCCCGACCCGCCCCATCTATGACCGCCGCTGTCGCTAACACCGCCGCACCCCTATACCCTAAGCCCCGACCCGCCCCATCTATGCCCGCCGCTGTCGCTAACACCGCCGTACCCCTACACCCTAAGCCCCGACCCGCCCCATCTATGCCCGCCGCTAAGACCCGACCCGCCCCATCTATGCCCGCCGCTGTCGCTAACACCGCCGCCGAACCCCTATACCCTAAGTCCCGACCCGCCCCATCTATGCCCGCCGCTGTCGCTAACACCGCCGCACCCCTATACCCTAAGCCCCGACCCGCCCCATCTATGCCCGCCGCTGTCGCTAACACCGCCGCACCTCTATACCCTAAGCCCCGACCCGCCCCATCTATGCCCGCCGCTGTCGCTAACACCGCCGCACCCCACCCGCCCATACCCCTAAGCCCCGACGCCTATGCCCTAAGGCACCGCCGCCCCTGACCTCCCGCCGCTCTCCCCTGCCCCTCTCGCTAAAGCCCTACACCCTAAGCCCCCGCAGGTCCCTAACCTAACGCCGCTGTCACCTAAGCTCCTACACCTCTAACCCCCGCCGTGCCCTAGCTAACGTCCACGTCGATCACTTACATGCCTTCAAGTCATCTGATCGTCCGTCCGATCCACAACTCCTCCGTCCGGCCAGCCGTCCTCTTCCTCCGGCCCCGGTGGTCTTCTGTATTCTTTCCGCCATCTCCGCCTCTTCGTCCGGCCCCGGGGGTCTTCTGTCTTCTTTTCGCCATCTCTGCCTCTTCGTCCGGCCCCGGGGATCTTCCACCTCCGACGTCCTCTTCGTTCTCATTCACATACAATGGAAATAAAATCCCCCATTGTATCTCAATCAGATCTGAGGCTCTCTTCTGATTGGTCGATGTATACTGCCCTCAGCCAATCAGAAGAGCCCCTCACAACTGACACGCAGTTCTCATTCAGGTCCGACTTATTTTTACCCATTGACATACATTACCGGTGTGTCGGCGATTTTATGCCCGCCCATCTGGTTCTATTAGTCGGCCCTAAAATCGCGGACACACCGCTAATGCATGTCTATGGCCAGTGAGCTCGAATTCTGATTGGTCGCCGTTCAATCCCAAATCCGCCTCACTGGCCATAGAGATGCATTAGCGGTGTGTCCGCGATTTTAGGGCCGACTAATAGAACCAGGTGCCCGGCCATAAAATCGCCGACACACCAGTCATGTATGTTAATGGGGGGAAAAAAAAGGCGGACCGCAATGAGAACTGCGTCTCACTCTGTCTTAAAAAAAAAAAATAATAAATTAAATAATAAAAATAATCATTTAAAAATAATAAAAAAATAATAAAAAATTCATTAACAAATAATAAATAATTAAATAAAAATAATATTAAAAAAAAAAAAAAAAAAAGGTCGGACCTGAATGAGAACTGTCTCTCCGTCTAACCTACAAAAAATAAATAAATTAAATAATAAAAATAATCATTTAAAAATAATAAAAAAATAATAAAAAAACCATTAAAAAATAATAAATAATTAAATAAAAATAATATTAAAAAAAAAAAAAAAAAAGGTCGGACCTGAATGAGAACTGTCTCTCCGTCTAACCTAAAAAAAATAAATAAATTAAATAATAAAAATAATCATTTAAAAATAATAAAAAAATAATAAAAAAATCATTAAAAAATAATAAATAATTAAATAAAAATAATATTAAAAAAAAAAAAAAAAAAAGGTCGGACCTGAATGAGAACTGTCTCTCCGTCTAACCTACAAAAAATAAATAAATTAAATAATAAAAATAATCATTTAAAAATAATAAAAAAAAAATAAAAAAATCATTAAAAAATAATAAATAATTAAATAAAAATAATATTAAAAAAAAAAAAAAAAAGGTCGGACCTGAATGAGAACTGTCTCTCCCTCTAACCTAAAAAAAAAAATAAATTAAATAATAAAAATAATCATTTAAAAATAATAAAAAAATAATAAAAAAAACATTAAAAAATAATCAATAATTAAATAAAAATAATATTAAAAAAAAAAAAAAAAAAGGTCGGACCTGAATGAGAACTGTCTCTCCGTCTAACCTAAAAAAAAAAATAAATTAAATAATAAAAATAATCATTTAAAAATAATAAAAAAATAATAAAAAAATCATTAAAAAATAATAAATAATTAAATAAAAATAATATTAAAAAAAAAAAAAAAAAAGGTCGGACCTGAATGAGAACTGTCTCTCCGTCTAACCTAAAAAAAAATAAATAAATTAAATAATAAAAATAATCATTTAAAAATAATAAAAAAAATAATAAAAAATCATTAAAAAATAATAAATAATTAAATAAAAATAATATTAAAAAAAAAAAAAAAAAGGTCGGACCTGAATGAGAACTGTCTCTCCGTCTAACCTAAAAAAAAAAAATAAATTAAATAATAAAAATAATCATTTAAAAATAATATAAAAATAATAAAAAAATCATTAAAAAATAATAAATAATTAAATAAAAATAATATTAAAAAAAAAAAAAAAAAGGTCGGACCTGAATGAGAACTGTCTCTCCGTCTAACCTAAACAAAATAAATAAATTAAATAATAAAAATAATCATTTAAAAATAATAAAAAAATAATAAAAAAATCATTAAAAAATAATAAATAATTAAATAAAAATAATATTAAAAAAAAAAAAAAAAAGGTCGGACCTGAATGAGAACTGTCTCTCCGTCTAACCTAAAAAAAAAAAATAAATTAAATAATAAAAATAATCATTTAAAAATAATAAAAAAATAATAAAAAAATCATTAAAAAATAATAAATAATTAAATAAAAATAATATTAAAAAAAAAAAAAAAAAAGGTCGGACCTGAATGAGAACTGTCTCTCCGTCTAACCTAAAAAAAATAAATAAATTAAATAATAAAAATAATCATTTAAAAATAATAAAAAAAAAATAAAAAAATCATTAAAAAATAATAAATAATTAAATAAAAATAATATTAAAAAAAAAAAAAAAAAGGTCGGACCTGAATGAGAACTGTCTCTCCGTCTAACCTAAAAAAAAAAAATAAATTAAATAATAAAAATAATCATTTAAAAATAATAAAAAAATAATAAAAAAATCATTAAAAAATAATAAATAATTAAATGAAAATAATATTAAAAAAAAAAAAAAAAAGGTCGGACCTGAATGAGAACTGTCTCTCCGTCTAACCTAAAAAAAATAAATAAATTAAATAATAAAAATAATCATTTAAAAATAATAAAAAATAATAAAAAAATCATTCAAAAATTATAAATAATTAAATATAAATAATTCGAAAAAAATTGAAAAAAGGCGGACCTGAATGAGAACTTTGTCTCCATCTTACTTAAAAAAAAAAAAAAATAAAAAAAAAATAAAAAACTAATTTTTAAAAAAATTAAAAAATAATACAAAAATAATCATACCAAAAAAAAACAAAATTATAATTTTACAAATAATTATCTAAATTTAAATAATAAAATAAAAAATTAAAATAAAATAAAATAACATAAATAAATAAATAATTACAAATAATTAATTAAATAATTTAAAAATAACATACAGAAATATTAATAAAAATATTAAAAATAAAAATTAAAAACATATTATAAAAATTTTCCGATTATTAACAATTATTAAAAAAAAAAAAAAAAAAAAAAAAAAAAAAATAATTATATCCAAATAATAAAATTAAAAAAACATACTAATCAAAAAAAAATTATAAAAATTTTAATAATCACAAAAATTATTAAAACAATATTATTAAATAATAACAAACAAAACCTAAAAATTTATAACAAAAATTAAATAAAACAAAAAAAAAAAAATAAATAAATAACACACACAGTCGTTCCTATTACGCTATTTATTAACGCGACTCGCTGATTGACACTTTACAGTCCCGTCGAATTATGGCTCTGAGCCGAGTCGTCTGCCCGCTGCAACCAGCGGCTCGCCCATAACATCGCCTCTTTTCTCTATCTCTCTCCATAGGAAGGCGCCGTCCAATCACAATCGCTGCGCCTTTTTTGAAAATACATAGCGACCAATGACATTCATGGCGCCAGCTTTCTGAAGTTGCCGCCCTCCAATCAGATAAGCCCGCTTATTTATCGCGCGAAATTTGAATCTTCTACCTCTTTGAATCCTCTTTGTGGGAGAACGAGAACCTATCGCTGGACTATCTGTTGGAGTATTTTTCTGCCGAGAAATCCATCCTTCCTGAGGGTCTTTCGAGGACAACGAGAAGCTACCGCTGGACCGTCTGTTGGACAACATTGGAGCCGAGATATCCATCCATCGTGCGGGACGTCGGGAAGCAAGCGCCGGATCGGGATCTGCGATTGATCAGCTAAGATATCCTTTGGACAATCTACCTTTTCACATCAGAAGCTATATTCCTGATGCTGACTTTTATTTTCACCTCTTTTTTACTATCTTTCTTTTTCACCACTTTTACTATTTTGCGCCATGCAGCGCCAATCGCCGCTGCATGGAGCGTCCGCCACTGTTCGGACACTCCATGCAGCGCCAATCGCCGCTGCATGGAGCGTCCGCCACTGTTCGGACACTTCGCCGCTGCAAGCGCCGACTTCTGCGCTACAAGCGCAAACTTCGGCGCTTCTAGCGGCCTCCGCGGTCTATGAGACCGCTGTGTCCGAACATCCATTCACGCGCCGCCCGTACAACTCGCCGCTCTAAGATGGCGGACGCGAAATCTTCATTCATAAAATGGCGCTAGACTTCAGCCGCCGTGTGATTGGCCAGCGGAATCTTCATACACATGGCGCCGTCAATCCGGTTGGTCGGCGCTATTGTCTGAAGATGCCGCTGTCCTATCACAATTCAGCGGGGCGGAGCTATAGACTTCCACTCTCCCGAACGCCGTGTCCGAAAATCGCTCCAGGGGCTCGGCAAGGAAAGTTCCGTGCTTTTTCAAACTTCCCGCCGCGATTCTCATTGGATGTCGACTTCCCGTAGACATCCATTGAGAAATAAGCCGCGATTCTGATTGGTTCTTCTTTATGGCGCTTTGATTCCGATTGGTCGCCGCTCAGCGGGGACTTCGAAATTTTTCTGGCCGAGCGCCTGGTACGATTTTCGGATATGCCGTTCGGCCGGCTGTAAGTTTGTAGCTCCGCCCCGCTGAGTTGTGATTGGACAGCGGCATCTTCACACAATTGCGCCGACCAACCGCATTCACGGCGCCATGTGTATGAATATTACGCTGGCCAATCACACGGCGGCTGAAGTCTAGCGCCATTTTATGAATGAAGATTTCCCCTCGCCCATCTTAGAGCGGGAAATTTGAAATGGTGAACAATGTAAAAGTGAAAAAGCTGTTTTCACAGTACATTCTCACAACAGACTATATATTCCTAATGCCTATGCTTATATTAACCCTTTCTTTTTACACATTATATATCAGCTACATTTCTCCATAGTGCCCTCTTCTTTTCATACTTGATTAACCCCTTCTATTCCACTTCTCTATTTGCTATCTGACTATGTGCAGTACTAAGGCCATTGTAATATTAACCCTTCTATTCTATTACTGCTACACTGCCTATCTCACTATGTTCTCTACTACGGCCATTTTAATTTTAACCCATTTATTCTATTACTCCTACACTGCCTATCTCACTATCTGCTGTACTACGGCCAATTTAATATTAACCCTTTCTATTGTATTACTCCTACACTGCATATATCACTATCTCCTCTACTACGGCCATTTTAATATTAACCCTTTCTATTCTATTCGTGCTACACTGCGTATCTCACTATCTGCTGTACTACGGCCATTTTAATATTAACCCCTTCTATTCTATTACTGCTACACTGCCTATCTCACTATCTGCTGTACTACGGCCATTTTATTATTAACCCTTTCGATTCTATTACTGCTACACTGGCTATCTCACTATGTTCTCTACTACGGCCATTTTATTATTAACCCTTTCTATTCTATTAGTCCTACACTGCGTATCTCACTATGTGCTGTACTACGGCCATTTTATTATTAACCCTTTCTATTCTATTACTACTACACTGCCTATCTCACTATGTTCTGTACTATGGCCATTTTAATATTAACCCTTTCTATTCTATTACTCCTACACTGCCTATCTCACTCTCTGCTGTACTACGCCCATTTTAATATTAACCCTTTCTATTCTATTACTGCTACACTGCCTATCTCACTATGTGCTGTACTACGGCCATTTTAATATTAACCCTTTCTATTCTATTACTGCTACGCTCCTATCTCACTCTCTGCTCTACTACGGCTATTTTAAAATTAACCCTTTCTATTCTATTACTGCTACACTGCCTATCTCACTCTCTGCTGTACTACGGCCATTTTAATATTAACCCTTTCTATTCTATTAGTCCTACACTGCCTATCTCACTATGTGCTGTACTACATCCTTTTTTATATTAACCCTTTCTATTGTATTAGTGCTACACTGCCTATCTCACTATGTGCTCTACTACGGCCATTTTAAAATTAACCCTTTCTATTCTATTAGTGCTACACTGCCTATCTCACTATGTGCTGTACTACGGCCTTTTTTATATTAACCCTTTCTATTCTATTAGTGCTACACTGCGTATCTCACTATGTGCTGTACTACGGCCTTTTTTATATTAACCCTTTCTATTCTATTACTGCTACACTGACTATCTCACTATCTGCTGTACTACGGCCATTTTAATATTAACCCCTTCTATTCTATTAGTGCTACACAGCCTATCTCACTATGTGCTGTACTACGGCCATTTTAATATTAACCCTTTGTATTCTCTTTGTGCTACACTGCCTATCTCACTATGTCCTGTACTACGGCCATTTTAATATTAACCCTTTCTATTCTATTACTCCTACACTGCCTATCTCACTATCTGCTGTACTACGGCCTTTTTTATAGTAACCCCTTCTATTCTATTAGTGCCACACTGCGTATCTCACTATCTGCTGTACTAAGGACATTTTTACATTAACCTCTTCTATGCCTTTTCTATTTTAGTTGCACCATGACTATTTCTTAGGGTTTAAACTCATACATTAACCCCTTCTATTCTGTTTCCTATTCAATTACTGTGTCACTATCTGCTGGACATCTGTGCTTTTACAATTTCAACACACATGGCCAGAAAAAAACCCATCTGCTGCGATTGCCGATTAAACCTTGCACTTGCTGCGCTGTTGCGGGAATACCCATACAAACTATAGGAATACTTGCGGCAGGTGCGCCAAGTTCATTTTTTTTTGTAGCAACACTTGACGCAACTGCTAAATCACACCGGCCGCAAGGCCCCTTATGGTTTCTATAGGGATTACTGCTACCGCACTGCAACTGCAATGTTCATGTGGCTATCGCAGCAGATGCTTTTTTTTCTATGCATCTACCGCAATTTTATCTAAACAGTTGATGTGAAAGGGCTATAAGGCAATTTGTACATTAACCCGTTCTATTGTATTTCTGCCCCACTTGCTATCTCACTATGTGGTCCACTAAGGCCATTTATACATTATCCTCTTCTATGCCATTTGCCATTTTGTTTTCCAACACTATGTTTTATAGGGTTCGAAATGCTACATAAACCCCCTACTTTCAGTTTGCTATTCACTAACTGTGTTACTACGTGCTGTACTCAGGGCATTTGCAATTTAAACTCTTCTATACTATTTGAAATTTATTTTAACATCCACAAACTTTTAAACGATGTAAGTCCTACATTAACGTCTTCTATTGTTTTGACTATTCACTGTCTATGTCACTATGTGGTATACTACTGGCATTTAATTACAATATACTTTCATACTAATTTTATTTTTATTAATCGTCCAGTATTTTTTATGCCTGCCAATGCTATATTAACTACTTACTGGCTCTTTGACTTTTTCTTTTGGAGTTAGGAGTCAGTCATCACACCGTTACGAGTACGTTAACCCATTATATCTCAATTTTTATTATTTTTCTTACTAATGCCTCTGTTGCACTACTACCTGTCTTATTTTTAACACTTTGGTGGTAATGCTACCTGCACAGTTGACATCAGCGGTTATTTGAAATTGCACTAGATGTCCTGACACAATTGCATCCGCTTGCTTTGCTGCATTGCCACCACATAACTGCTGTACTTGCAGTGTCGTTCCGCTAATCCCCATTGTACGTATAGGGGAACTTGCCACAGCTCCCGCCACCATAAAAAGCGTGGTCAACCATCTTTTTTTTTCCATACAGGACCTGCTACAAGTGCAAAATCCAAATTGCTGCACCTACTGCAAATAAATACATACTGACTATTATGCCGATTATAATGAGTATGGGGATTCACGTAAACGCTTGCAAGTCCTGCAGTTATGCTGTGGCTATGTGCCACATGCACCAGATGCTGTTTTTCCAATGCTTATGATGCTATTTGAAATTAATGCTCATGTCAAAGTCTCTGTCATTCCAGTAGGATATTCACTACTTTTACATACATAATATTTTATACTCTATTACTGACTGGGTACCCTTTCACACGTCCATTGTATATGCACATTTACATACTTTTATAACATGGCCTAAGATTTTAAATTTAAACTCGATTTCTCCATACCCGTCACCAGGGCTGTAGTTGCGTAACGTTACACTATATCATCGCATTTACGTTACTTTTTACATTGAACTGACTCTTACAATATCTCATACGCAAGTTGCCTTATTTCTTTTTTCAGCCTGCTTTGTCACATTCTGCCATTTCATACTTCACGTTTAGCCCGCTGTTTCCCCTATTCCACCAACAAAAATAAAAACCACTACTTCTGATATAATACCAAAACCTTTCGTTCTTGGTAGAAATTTACCGTAACTCAGTTTTTTTTAAACACCTTATGAAACAACAACATTGCTGGTGGTTATGCAGAAATTAATGTCATCCAGATTCTATTAACGTTTTTATTACAATGTTGAAAATTTGCTTTCATACCGTGTATCGCAAAGGCTCATTACATCCATTTTTTTTGCTTTCACGGCACTTTAAGGAATTTTAACACACTCATTGCCATTCAATACTCCATACAGTTAACATCATTACATCTTTCTTTGTTACTTTAAATAAGTCTATCATTTCATTATCACAGGTTTTGGAAAACCATACTTTAGTTTTATTGTTTTTGTCTGTTTACACAGTTATTATTCATTGTTTCCTTAACTAACACACTCTAGCTCATTTTGGATTTGATTCGCTGACTATTCTTTGTAAGATGAGTTCTCCAACACAAAATATCACTCTTGCCAAGGAGGCTGCATCTACACCGAAGAAGAAGCGTGCAGAGAAAACTTTGGAACAGAGACGCCGTCGGTTAGATCAAGATAAGGCTGCTAAAGCTAAACGCATTGCAGAGGAGAGTTTGGAAGAGAAACGTGTTCGTTTAGATCTGCGTAAGGCTGCTAAGGAGAAACGTACTGCAAAGGAGACTTCAGAAGAGAGGCGTCTTCGCTTAGATACTGATAAGGCTGCTAAGGCAAAACGCCTTGCTGAAGAGACCTTAGAAAGGAGACGTATTCGCTTAGATCGTGTTAAGGCTGCTCACGCCAAACGTATTGCAAATGAGACTTCTGCAGAGAGACGTATTCGGTTAGATAGGGTTAAGGCTGCTAAACTCAAACGCTTTGGTAAACTCTCTTCTCCACTGAGACGTTTTTCGTTGGATGCTGCAAAGACCGCTTTACATACACGTATTTCGGGAGTGTCTTCTGAAAAAACAAGCCAACAAATGCAAACAAGAGCCATGACTGCACGTTCCACATGCAAACAAACAAAAATTCCAGTCACTGAAGAACCGTCTGACACAGATGATACTCCTGCCTCTTCGTGTACTGACATTTTACCAAGTGAACTGCCTTTAATACCTCCCATTACCTCTATGGAAATCAAAAAAGGAAAGGTTCGCAAGGTGTCTGTGCGTATGCGCAAGAAGGGTGTGGAGGAGAGTTCGGAAGAAAGACAACTTCCCTTGGACAAGGAAAAGTCTGCTTTGAAAACACCCCTTTCAATACAGTCTTTAGAAGGAAGGACAGAACGATTAGGCAAAAAATCTATCACTCTGCCTCAACGACGCAAACAGAAAAAGTTAATGCCTGCAGGAGATCCGTCTGATCCTCAGACTGCTGCCACCTCTTCGTCTGATCCTCAGACTGCTGCCACCTCTTCGTCTGATCCTCAGACTGCTGCCACCTCTTCGTCTGATCCTCAGACTGCTGCCACCTCTTCATCTGATCCTCAGACTGCTGCCACCTCTTTGTCTGATGCTCAGACTCCTGCCACCTCTTCGTCTGATCCTAAGACTGCTGCCACCTCTTCATCTGATGCTCTGACTGCTGCCATCTCTTTGTCTGATGCTCAGACTCCTGCCACCTCTTCTTCTACTATCTTGACTACAACTGAACAGCCTTTACTGCATCGCAAGGCCACATCTAAACGAAAACACTGTGCTGAGGAGACGCCATACAGCAAACAGTGTAAAATTTTGAGGCTTAAAAGGACAAGACAGATGCGTCAAGATACACAATCTCCTACATCTAGACAAGTCCACTTGGCCCATTTGGCTACATTACGTCGTGAAGAACGTCAAACTTCTTCTTCCACTTCTATATTGCAACAGGCAGAACGGAATTTATATTCCACTTCTTCATTTATTGAATGTTTGGAATCTACATCCCTTCCACGTCTCATTTATGTAGGATTACATAATAAATTTCTACGTTCATTCTATTCATCTCTTCTACATGAAAGGGGATTTATTGATCAGGATCATGTTATTCCAGAACATTTCTGTGGTTTCATGAATGTAATATGTGAACATTGTGAGGCTCGACATTTTACTGCTGAACGACCATCAGATCAACAGTTTACTCTTTGTTGCCACAAGGGAAAAGTAAACGTACCATTACCTCAATACCCGCACGTCTTCCAACGCCTGCTGAAAGGAGAGAGTGAGTACAGTCAAAATTTGATGGAGAATATAAGGAGCATTAATAGTTCTTTTGCTTTTGCCTCCATGGGTGCCCATGTTTCTCTACCTCCTGGACATGGACCATACTGCTTTCGTATTCATGGGCAAATTTATCATCGCACTGGAACACTCCATCCTGCTCAAGATCAAACTCCAGCATATGCACAACTGTACATTTTAGATACTCTAAGCGCTACTGACCAACGGCTACAGTCTCCAGAAAATGTTAAATGTAATGCTACTTTAATGAGTATCATTGCTCTTCAATTGGATAATATTAATCCCTTTGTTTCAGCCTACAAAATGCTACGTCAAGTTGAAGTAGAAGAAGAACAGAAGGCAAGAGAACATGGCACAAAAATGCCAAATATTATCATGGCCATTAAACAAGACAGAGGCCAAGACCCGAGACGCTATAACAATCCTACTGCCAATGAAGTTGCTGTGGTCTTTGAAAATGCTGATGGAGAGCCACCATTCAATAGAGACATTTTAATTCATTTGAAACCTGATCCAAATAACCCCTTGGCCCCAAAAACACAGCAAGTCAGTATTCTACACAGCAATTTAGATGCATTACTCTATCCTTTATTTTTTCCTCATGGAGAACAAGGCTGGCATGAGGGACTCAAGCATCAAGGCAAAAGTCAACGCCGGATTACACAGCTCCAGTATTACTGCTATTTGCTGTCTGTACGGAATCAGTTCAATCCTGTCCTGAATGGTGGCAAACTAACACAGCAGTACTTAGTGGATGCGTATGTAAAAATCGAGGCTAATCGCTTAAATTTTATCCGTCATCATCAAAAGGATTTAAAAGTGGAGGATTATTGCGTACTCCAGGAACATCTTCTGAAACAATCTGTTGACAAAGGTATTCCCATTGGCAAGACGGTCATTTTACCATCTTCTTTTGAAGGCAGTCCCAGAAACATGCAGCAACGCTATCAGGATGCCATGGCTATTGTGACTAAATTTGGACGACCAGATCTTTTTGTAACCATGACCTGTAATCCTAAATGGAGGGAGATTACAAACAATTTAGAGCCATGGCAGCGTGTGGAACATAGACCTGATTTAGTGGCCCGTGTCTTCAGAATTAAATTGGAAGCACTATTAAAGAAATTAACACTGGATTATTTGGCAAAGTTTGTGCAATGGTTCATGTTATTGAATTCCAAAAGCGTGGCCTACCACACGCTCACATTTTGATCATTCTGGATGGCAAATCCAAACTAAGAACTGAGGTTGAAGTGGATAATATAGTTTGGGCTGAAATCCCTGATCCAGAAGAATACCCTCTGCTCCATGACATTGTGATGCAACACATGATTCATGGACCCTGTGGTCAACACAACCCCAATTCTCCATGTATGGATCTTGGCAAGTGTAAGAAAGGTTTTCCTAAAGATTTCCAACCAAGAACACTCATAGCTAAGGATGCATACCCTACTTATCAAAGAAAGGAAGGATCATCGTTTCAAATACGTTCAAAGATGATTGATAATTCTTGGGTTGTTCCCTATAACCCTTACCTACTATTAACATACAAGTGTCATATTAATGTTGAGGTATGTGCTTCCATTCAAAGTGTTAAATACCTCTTCAAATATGTCTACAAAGGACATGATAAAGCCAATCTTGAAATTTGCCAAACTAATATCCACCATGATGAAACACATCAATTCATGGATTCAAGATACGTCAGTGCACCGGAGGCAGCTTGGCGAATATTTGCTTACCCGATGCATAGACAATCGCACTCCATATTCGCCTTGCTGTACATCTCCCACATTCTCAACCGCTTTATTTTCATGAGGATGACTCTGTTGACGACATCAGTTCCACAATGCACAGAAAATCTACTCTGATGGGCTACTTTGAGCTGAATCAGAGTGACCCGCATGCTCATGATTACTTCTACCGCCAAATTCCAGAGCACTATGTTTGGAAAGAAGGTGCATGGGAAGTTAGAAAGCGAGGAGGTTCTTCAGTGATTGGAAGAATGTATACTGTCAGTATGAAAGATCAAGAACGGTACTATTTAAGGTTGTTGTTACTGCATGTCAAAGGAGCAACAAGTTTTGACAACATTAAGACTGTTAATGAAGTGACATACCCAACTTTCAAAGAGGCAGCATTAGCTCTTGGATTGCTCTTTGATGACACTGTTTGGAGAAATACTTTATTGGATGCCTGTGTTCTCAACATGCCTGCACAGCTTCGTGATATGTTCGCATATATATGTATTTTTGGTCCTCCAGCTCATCCATTGGAGTTGTGGAAAGAATTTAAAGAAGACTTTATCCAAGACTACTGCCATGCATATCACTCCAACACTGAGGAGTGTGAGAATTGTGAAGGATATGCTATGACTGATGTCCAAACTATTCTAAAATTTCATGGCAAAACTTTTACTGATTTTAATCTACCACGACCAAAAAGAAAGCCATACATCGCTCCACTATACAACAAGGATGATGAGTTAAGAAGAGCTCAGCAAATGAAAGCTACTTTAAATGACCACCAACTTTTGGCCTATGATGCGATCAATCAAGCTTTATACGATAGAAGTGGACAACCTAAGTGCTTTTTCATTGACGGTCCAGGTGGCAGTGGCAAAACATATCTGTATGATTTATTAATTCATGAACTAAGAGGAGAAGGCGAAATTGTCTCACCTGCAGCCAGTACAGGGATTGCAGCTAACTTACTGCAAGGAGGTAGAACTATCCATTCGCTTTACGGAATACCAATTCCAATCAATGAAACTTCCGTTTCAAGGATTAAAAATGATACAGATGCTGCACAACATTTGAAAAGTACCAAACTTTTCATTATTGACGAGTCCACTCTCTTATCTAAATATGCATTGCATGTGATAGATCAACTTTTACGTGATGTCATGACAACAGATATCTCCAAGAAAAATACAACACCTTTTGGAGGGAAAGTCATTGTTCTGGGAGGAGACTTTCGACAGTGTCTGCCTATCATCCCACATGGTACAAGAACAGACATTATAGAGAGTTGTATTAAATACTCACGACAATGGCAGCTTTTCACTCAATTGCCACTCTTCAACAATATGCGCTCCATTGATCCTGATTATAGCCGTTGGTTACTTCAACTGGGAAATGGTGAATTGTCTAATGATTTCAACCTTGGAGATGATACCATTGAAATCCCACAAGACATGATCTGCACTGGCTCAATCATTCTTGCTATATTTGGTGAAAACATTGTCATTGATGTAGATAACAATGAAAGCATTCAGATTGCTGCATCACATGCCATTCTTTGCCCTAAAAATGACCATGTGGATATGGTGAACTCTAAGGTCATGGATTGCATTGCTGGTGAATACACTGAATACATTAGTGATGATTCCATTGATCCTGATGAGACTGAAGATCCAGATCAATATCCTGTGGAATTTTTAAATTCACTCACACCAACGGGAATGCCTTCTCATCGCCTCAAATTAAAAATCGGTACCATTGTCATGCTTTTGCGCAACTTTAACAGCAGAAAAGGTCTTTGCAATGGGACTCGCTTGATTGTCATTGCTTTGTTTGACAATCTGATTCAAGCAAAAGTCATTACTGGGTCTGCAGAAGGAAATGTGGTGTTTATTCCAAGGATTGATTTATCTCCATCAGAGACTGGATTACCTTTCAAGTTAAGACGTCGACAATTTCCCTTGAAGCCTGCTTTTGCCATGACCATCAACAAATCCCAAGGCCAAACACTGGAGAAAGTAGGGATTTTTTTGCCAGAACCTGTTTTTGGACATGGACAGTTATATGTGGCTTTTTCACGAGTGAAAAGAAGATGTAATGTTAAGGTGAAAGTGCTGGATACACCCATTCAAGGAAAGTTGGTGCCTAATTCTGAAAAAGTCTTTACTAAAAATATTGTCTATAAGAATATTTTATCTTAAATTCTTTAGATATATATTACACTTTCATACATGATGGATATAACAATGAAAGCATTCACATTGCTGCATCACATGACAATCTTTGCCCTAAAAATGTCCATGTGGAAATGGTGAACTCTCAGGTTATGGATTGCATTGCTGGTGAATACACTGAGTACATTAGTGATGATTCCATTCAGACTGAAGATTCAGACCAATATCCAGTGGAATTTTTAAATTCACTCACACCAATGAGAATGCCTTATCATCGCCTCAAATTACACATTGGTACCATTGTCATGCTTTTCCGCACCTTTAACAACATAAAAGGTGTTTGCAATGGGAATCGCTTCATTGTGATCACTTTGTTTGACAATCTCATTCAAGCAAAAGTCAGTTCTGGGTCTGCAGAAGGAATTGTGTTGTTTATTTCAAGGATTGATTTATCTCCATCATAGACTGCCTTACATTTTAAGTTAACACATCGACAATTTCCCATGAAGTCTACTTTTCCCATGACCATCAACAAATCCCAAGGCCAAATACTGGAGAAAGTAGGGATTTTTTGCCCCACAATTCATTTTTGGACATGGACAGCTATATGTGGCTTTTTCATGAGTGAAAAGAAGATGTATTGTTAAGGTGAAAGTACTGCATACACCCATTCAAGGAAAGTTGCTGCCTCATTCTGAAAAAGTCTTTACAAAAAATATTCTCTAAAGAATTTATAATAAAATATTCTTATAGATATATATCACATTTACATACATGATGGATATAACAATGAAAGCATTCACATTGCTGCATCACATGACAATCTTTGTCCTAAAAATGTCCATGTGGAAATGGTGAATCTCAGGTTATGGATTGCATTGCTGATGAATACACTGAGTACATTAGTGATGATTCCATTCAGACTGAAGATTCAGACCAACATCCAGTGGAATTTTTACATTCACTCACACCAATGGGAATGCCTTATCATCGCCTCAAATTACACATTGGTACCATTGTCATGGTTTTGCGCACCTTTAACAGCATAAAAGGTCTTTGCAATGGGAATCGCTTCATTGTGATCACTTTCTTTGAGAATCTTATTCAAGCAAAAGTCAGTTCTGGGTCTGCAGAAGGAAATGTGGTGTTTATTTCAAGGATTGATTTATCTCCATCAGAGACTGCCTTACCTTTTAACTTAAGACATTGACAATTTACCGTGAAGTCTACTTTTCCCATGACCATCAACAAATCCCAAGGCCAAACAGTGGAGAAAGTAGGGATTTTTTGCCCCACAACCCGTTTTTGGACATGGACAGTTATATGTGGCTTTTTCACGAGTGAAAAGAAGATGTATTGTTAAGGTGAAAGTGCTGCATACACCCATTCAAGGAAAGTTGCTGCCTCATTCAGAAAAAGTCTTTACCAAAAATATTGCCTATAAGAATATTTTATTTTAAATTCTTTCGATATATATTACATTTACATACCTGATGGATATAACAATGAAAGCATTCACATTGCTGCATCACATGACAATCTTTGTCCTAAAAATGTCCATGTGGAAATGGTGAACTCTCAGGTTATGGATTGCATTGCTGGTGAATACACTGAGTACATTAGTGATGATTCCATTCTGACTGAAGATTCAGACCAATATCCAGTGGAATTTTTACATTCACTCACACCAATGGGAATGCCTTATCATCGCCTCAAATTTCACATTGGTACCATTGTCATGATTTTGCACACCTTTAACAGCCTAAAAGGTCTTTGCAATGGGAATCGCTTCATTGTCATCACTTTGTTTGACAATCTCATTCAAGCAAAAGTGATTACTGGGTCTGCAGAAGGAAATGTGGTGTTTATTCCAAAGATTTATTTATCTCCATCAGACACTGCCTTACCTTTCAAGTTAAGACGTCAACAATTTCCCGTGAAGTCTACTTTTTCCATGACCATCAACAAATCCCAAGCCAATACACTGAAGAAAGTATGGATTTTTTTGTCACAAACAGTTTTTGGACATGGACAGTTATATGTGGATTTTTCACGAGTGAAAATACGATGCAATGTTAAGGTGAAAGTGTTGGATACACCCATTCAAGTCAAATTGCTGCCCAGTAGTGAAATACTCTTTACTACAAATATTCTCTCTAATAATATTTTATTTAAAATTCTTTAGATACATATTAGATTTAAATACATATTTACTTCCTAATTAAATATAAATATTACAATAAATTAGTTTAGTCATAGATGTATAGCAATAAAAAAAAAAAAATATTATTTGTTATACAAAAAGATATTAAAATTAGTTCTTATATATACAATAGTTATTTAAGAAATATAGTTATTAGTGTACATTTTCAATTACAATATAGTATAGAGAAATATTTTATTTTAAATTCTTTATATGCATATTACATTTAGATATATAATTATTTTCTAATTAAACAAAAATATTACCATAAAATAGTTTAGCTATAGATCTAAAGTACTAAAAAAAAAATAAAAATTACTTTACCCATAGCTGTATAGGAATTGACCAAAAAAATTATAAAAAAATTGTTTAAAAATAGATGTATAGCAATAGAAATAATCCAACATACCAAACAAATTACTTTAGTTTTAGATAAAGACATTATAATTAGTTATTAGATATTAAATACGTCTTTAAGAAATATAGTCCTTAGTTTTGCTTTTCACTGAAAATATAGTGTATAAAAATATTTTACTTTCAATTATTTACATACATATTCTATTTAGATACATACTTTCTAATTAAACACAAATATTACAATAATTTAATTTAGCTATAGATGTAGAAGAATAGAAATAGACAAAAATACCAAAAATATTAATTTCGTTATAAAGATATTATAAATAGGTTTTAGATATAAAATAGTTATTTAAAATATATTGTTCTTACTTTTTTAGCTTTTAAAATTTCTTTTTAAATTTCATTGTATATGTATATAAACACACATTTTGTAGTAGATTGTAGATGTGTATCATCTAAATGCTTGCATTTAGTGATAATAACCTGAAGCTCCAGCAGTATAGCTGCTGCGAGATTTTATTTTCTTTTTACACAGGGTCAGGTTTTTGTCAACAGCTAAGGCTGCCTTCACATTTGCAGATGCATCTGCAGCGTTTTGAAAATGCATCTGTATGGACATGGTAGACCCTAGCTTTATAATGGGACGCACGGTGTCTGCAGATACTTGCAGGCAGCCGTGCACACACATTTACTCCTATATGTGATCTGTGCGTAGGCGGATGCCTGCATACAAATCACACACTTCCACCCTCACCAGGGATGCAACATGTCGTGTCCCTGCTGCGGAGGAGAGTCTGTGATCTGTACCCAAGTATCTGCCTGCGCAGAGATCACATATAGCAGTGAATGGTTGTGCTCGGCTGTCTGGAAGCATCTGCAGACACTGTGCGTCCCATTATAAAGATAGGGTTTACCGTCTGCATGCAGTTGCATCTGCAAAATGGTGCAGATGCATCTGCAAGTTTGAAGGCAGCATTAGAGACGGGTGGGACAGCTGTTCACACACATCTCTATCTTGAAGTGTGTTCTGTACATATAAATACATACATACATACATATAGGTACATATTTAGACACATAGGGAAAGAATAGACATTTTCATTTTAAATCTGACTTATTCTGCTATTTGTGGAATTTATAGTGTGAACACATCAATTTTGACACTTGCTGTCTAATGGTGATCTACAGCACTCTTACTGTAAGTTGCATGAAATGTTAATGCAATTTGTGCTTTACTTGCAGTAGTTGTGGCACATGTGCTTTCAACAGTTTCAACTGCCAAAATCACAGTTAGCTTTGATTTTTAGTGGTTGCATTTAGTCAACCTGTTAAAGCTGTGCTTGCCGTATTTACTACAAGCTAATTGCAAGTTCCATATACATTACATGTTACTTGCTAAAAGTGAGCTGTAGGTAGGTCCTTTGGTGCAAAGTGCAGAAATTGTATTTGGTTATTCTACACCTTCTGCAAATAGCCAAAAAATATCTGCTTTAAAAGGAGTCTAACTATTAATTATTAGGGGTAGAGTAGAGTAGGTCCCACCAGTTGTAAGGCTACCTTCCCGTGGTTGGTGGGGAAACATGTACTGGCTCAATCATAGATTATTAATATTCATATATAAATTGAATATACGTTAGTCTGTACAAAACATCAGTGCCAGTATCTGTACGAAAAGCCTTGCCTTAGAATCATGACATGTACTACACTGATATATACCATACAAACATTGGTAGTTGATAGATAGATATCATGTCTTATGTGCATTATTGTCAAATTTGAATGAATAATGTATATATGCATGCTACATTCCCGATTCTTTACAATTGAGCCGCCATCTATCATGGAATAATTGGATTATTAGTTAAAAATCTAATTTAATAAACTATACACCAGTTCTAGAATCCCGATGCAATCGCATCGGGCTCACAGCTAGTTATTAATAATTATTGTTATTCCTTTTGTGTTTAAAAACAAAAATGCTCAGTCCAGGAGTACTGATGTTAACTAGGGGGGTATGTGGCACCCTGTCACGCAGGAAGCCACAGCCTTCCCTAATGGACAGCTGGGTTTCCACAGCAGGTACCTACTACATGCAGCACCTTCCACCCCGCCACAGTAGGGGGAGCTAGACTCACTGACTTTAGGTGAGTTCCCCTATAAATACTGCTGCTGGGGGAGGAGTACGTTAGAGTGTGCAGACGCTAGGAGAGCTGCGAAGACGTCCTGGTGCACGGTGCCGCGGTTAGGCCCGAACCAGTGACCAGGAGTGGCCCTTCTACGTTCAGCCAAGCCTAGGAGTGGAGACAGAAGGCACGGAGCTTAGCCAAGGGAGTAGAGGAACTAGTGAAAGTTTACCCAAGACGTACCAGACTTCGGGGATCCGCACCTGCAGGAACACTTTAGGACTGCAGAAAAACCTGGCACACCATGGAAACTTCAGTAACCCGGTTCCCCTGTGTACCCAGAAAGAGGTAGCCAGACACCGTAGTGTGGAATCTCACAGCAGTGATCAGAGAGGGTAACCCGTGGACTGCGCAGGAGGAGAGAGAGAACCAGAGAAAGTGAAGAGGCCAGTCGTGTTGCATACAGACAGAGCTTCAGCGACAGCAGGGAACCTGAGGAGGCCTTATATCCACTTGCTGTGGAGACCCACTGTACACTTGGTTACCTGACAGTACCCTGGACATCTTTACCTGTGAATACCATCAGTAAAAGGTAAAAGGGACTTTCTTCAGAGTGTGTACGTTATTCCTCTCCGTCCTCAGCCTCCCTATAGACTACCTTACTGCTTCTTACCCTGGTCTCAAGTCCCACTCCAAGCTGCCCCTTTTCTTTACGCTGCCCAGGATGTCCAGCTCCACCTGTAGGGAGCTTTGCCATCCTTGCTGCAATACCATCGCCCTCTGCAGGACTGTGGCGGCGCTGGTGACCTATCACCAGGTACTACAGGTGGTGTCACGTGGCAATAACTCTTATCCCCTGTACATAACCCCTCTAATGAAGTGTCACCCAGGCCATGGTCCAGGCATCGCCATCTGTGACATCCTCGTGAACCCCACAGAGCCTGACACCCGAGTACTCCAGGGTCTGGGGCTTGACATAATGTATCAGTAAAAAAAAACATGTCTCTCGGATGGTCCATGTGTGGTCTATGTGCGGTCCATGATTTTGTCGGACCCATAGACTTGCATTGGCGAGTCTCGCGTGTGAATCCCATACTGTTGCAGCATGTTGCGATTGGTTTCTCGTCCATCAATCGGATGAGAAAAAAATGTCCGACATTCGCTAATGTGCTATCCGTCATTGAATAACATTGGTCCAACTGCAATGCAAGAAAAACTCACATTGCAGTCGTCCGACTTTCACACCAGTGTGTCCTAACAGTCTTACATTTCATTATCTAATATATAAAAGCCGAAGGCCACTTCCGGAAAACCCGAAGGGTACTTCCGTGATGGCCTCCGGACCCATGGTGGTGACGTCACCACTGCGGGGTTCCCCGGCTACAGGGAGCGGCGGAGGAACGTTCCGCTCTCGGAAGTTCTGTCTCCCCTCCAGCCTCTCCCCTCCAGCCAGTACCGTAGCTAGCGGGGGGGGGGCAGGGGGGCTGAGCGCCCCGTGCCACCCGGTACGAGGGGCACATTGCTCCCACCCCCTGGGGGGCCCCATGCTGACAGCAGCCGCCCACCGCGCGCCGGAGAGGAGGGAGGACGGAACAGCCTGTCCGGCAGCTCTGCCCGCCCCTTCTCTCCTCCTACAGGAGACGCACGCCGGCCGCGGTGAGTTTGCACCCCCCCTCAGCCCTCACATCTGTCTGCCAGCACCCCCCCCCCCACTCCACACATGGGGGTCCTGGGTGCTGATCTTGCCCCAGGGTCCGGAGCACGCCAGCTACGCCTCTGCCCTCCAGCCTCTGCCCACCAGCCTCTGCCCTCCAGCCTCCGCTCTCCCCTCCACCCTCTGCCCTCTAGCCTCTGCTCTCCCCTCCAGCCTCTGCCCTCCAGCCTCCGCTCTCCGCTCCAGCCTCTCCCCTCCAGCCTCTTCTCTCCCCTCCAGCCTCTGCCCTCCCCTCCAGCCTCCGCTCTCCCCTCCAGCCTCTGCTCTCCCCTCCAGCCTCCGCTCTCCCCTCCAGCCTCTGCCCTCCAGCCTCCGCTCTCCCCTCCAGCCTCCGCTCTCCTCTCCAGCCTCTGCCCTCCAGCCTCTGCCCTCCAGCCTCTGCCCTCCAGCCTCCGCTCTCCCCTCCAGCCTCTGCTCTCCCCTCCAGCCTCTCCCCTCCAGCCTCTCCCCTCCAGCCTCTGCCCTCCAGCCTCCGCTCTCCCCTCCAGCCTTTCCCCTCCAACCTCCGCTCTCCCCTCCAGCCTCCACTTTCCCCTCCAGCCTCCGCTCTCCCCTCCAGCCTCTCCCCTCCAGTCTCTCCCCTCCAGCCTCTGCCCTCCAGCCTCTGCCCTCCAGCCTCCGCCTCTCCCCTCCAGCCTCTCCTCCACCTCCAGCTCTCCCCTCCAGCCTCGCTCTCCCCTCCAGCCTCTCCCTCTCCAGCCTCTGCCTCCAGCCTCCGCTTCCCTCAGCCTCTCCCCTCCAGCCTCCTCCCCTCCAGCCTCTGCCTCCCTCCAGCCTCCGCTCTCCCCTCCACTCCTGCCCTCCAGCCTCTGCCTCCAGCCTCCGCTCTCCCTCCCTCCCTCCAGCCCTTTCCCCTCCAGCCTTCCCCCAGCCTCCCCTCCAGCCTCTGCTCTCCCCTCAGCCTCTCCCTCAGCCTCTCCTCCAGCTCTCCTCCGCTCTCCTCGCCGCCTCTGCCTCAGCCTCCGTCTCCCCTCCAGCCTCTCCTCCAGCCTCCGCTCTCCCTCCACTCCGCCTCCCCTCCAGCTCTCCTCCTTCCTCCGCTCGCTCTCCCTCCAGCCTCCCCTCCAGCCTCCGCTCTCCTCAGCTCTCCCTCCACTCGCCTCCCTCCCTCACTCTCCCTCCAGCTCCCGCCCTCCCTCAGCCTCTGCCCTCCAGCCTCCGTCTCCCTCCAGCTTGCCTCCAGCCTCCGCTCCCCTCAGCTCTCCCTCCAGCCTCCCCTCCCTCTCCTCAGCCTCCTCCCCTCAGCCTCTGCCCCAGCTCCGCTCCCCTCCAGCTCTCCCCACCTCCTCCCTCGCCTCCTCCCTCCAGCCTCGCTCTCCCTCAGCCTCCGCTCTCCCTCCAGCTCTCCCCCACCTCCGCTCTCCTCCACTCTCCCTCCAGCTCGCTTCCCCTCCCCTCTCCTCCAGCTCCTCCAGCCTCGCTCTCCCCTCCAGCCTCTCCCTCCAGCCTCGCCTCCAGCCTCCTCTCCTCCACCCTCCTCCAGCCTCCCTCCCTCCAGCCTCCCCTCCAGCCTCGCCTCCCCTCGCTCCCTCCAGCCTCGCCTCCCTCTGCCCTCCAGCCTCGCTCTCCCTCCAGCCTCTCCCTCACCTCCGCTCTCCCCTCGCCCTCCCTCCCTCCGCCTCCTCCCTCGCCCCCTCCAGCTCTACCCTCCCTCTCCTCGCCTCCCTCCGCCCGCTTCCCCACTCCCCTCCCTCGTCTCCTCAGCTCTCCCTCACTCCGCTCTCCCTCCAGCTCCTCCCCTCAGCCTCGCTCGCCTCTCCTCCAGCCTCTGCCTCCCCTCCCCCTCCGCTCTCCTCCAGCTCGCCTCCTCCAGTTCCTCCAGCCCTCCCCCCCGCCTCCCTCCACCTCCTCTCCCTCCACTCTCCCTCCAGCTCGCTTCCCTCCAGCCTCTGCCTCCGCTCCGCTTCCCTCCAGCCTCCTACCTTCCCCTCGTCTCCCCTCAGCCCGCTCTCCCCCACCTTCCTCCTCGCTCTCCCCTCCAGCCTTCCCAGCCTCTCCCTCAGCTTTCCCCCCGCCGCCCCAGCTCTCTCCTCAGCCTCCCTCAGCCTTCCCTCCAGCCTCCGCTTCCCTCCACCTCCTCCAGCCCGCTCTCCCCTCAGCCTCTCCCCTATCGCTCTCCCTCCAGCCCCCTCCTCCAGCCTCTCCCTCCCTCCTCCTCGCTCTCCCTCCAGCTCGCCTCCCTCCAGGCCGCTTCCCTCAGCTCCGCTCCCTCCAGCCTCTCCCCTCCACTGCTTGCCTCCCTTCCCCTCGCCTCCTCCCTCCCTCAGCTCTGCCCTCAGCCTCCTCCCCCCAGCCTCCTCCTCCCTCCCTCGCCTCTCCCCTCCACCTCGCCCTCCAGCTCTCCCAGCCTCTCCCCTCACCCTCTCCCTCCAGCCTCTCCCCACCTCCCCTCCTCACCTCTCTCCCCCACCTTCCCTCCAGCCTCTGCCCCCCCGCTCTCCTCCAGCTTGCCTCAGCCTCCTCTCCCTCCAGCCTCTCCCCTCCAGCCTCTCCCTCCAGCCTCTGCCTTCCCCTCGCCCTCCGCTCTCCCCTCCAGCCTCCGCTCTCCTCCAGTCCTTCCCCTCCAGCCTCCCGCTTCCTCCCCCTCCAGCCTCCGCTCTCCCCTCCAGCCTCTGCCCTCCAGCTCCTCCTCCAGCCTCTCCCTCCAGCTCCTCTCCCCCCAGCCTCCGCTCTCCCCTCCAGCCTCTCCTCAGCCTCTCCCTCCAGCCTCCGTCTCCCCTCCACCTCTCCCTCCAGCCTCTCCCTCCAGCCTCTCTCCCCTCCAGCCTCTCCTCAGCTCCTCCCCAGCCTCCAGCCTCCTCCAGCTCTCCCTCCAGCCTCCGCTCTCCCCTCCAGCCTCCAGCCTCTCCCTCCAGCCTCTGCCCTCCAGCCTCCACTCTCCCTCCAGCCTCTGCCTCCCCTCCAGCCTCTCCCTCAGCCTCACTCCCCTCCAGCCTCCAGCCTCTCCCTCCAGCCCCCTCCTCCCGCCTCTCCCTCCAGCCTCTGCCTCCCTCCAGCCTCTGCCCCTCCAGCCTCCGCTCTCTCCAGCCTCCAGCCTCTCCCTCCACCTCGCGCTCTCCCTCCAGCCTCCACTGCCTGCTCCCTCTCCCCTCCAGCCTCGCTCCCCCTCCAGCCTCCTCTCTCCAGCTCCAGCTCTCCCTCCAGCCTCTGCCCTCCAGCCTCCGCTTCTCCCCTCCAGCCTCGCTCTCCCTCCAGCCTCTGCCTCCCCTCCAGCCTCGCCTCCCCTCCAGCCTCCTCTCCTCCAGCCTGCCCTCCAGCCTCCCTCTCCCCTCCAGCCTCGCCCTCCAGCCTCCTCCAGCCTCCGCTCTCCCCTCCAGCCTCCGCTCTCCCCTCCAGCCTCCGCTCTCCCCTCCAGCCTCCGCTCTCCCTTCCACCACCGTCTCCCCTCCAGCCTCTCCCTCCAGCCTCCGCTCTCCTTCCCCTCCGCTCTCCCTCCAGCTCCCTCTCCCCTCCAGCCTCTGCCCTCCAGCCTCTGCCCTCCAGCCTGTGCCCTCCCCTCCAGCCTCTGCCCTCCAGCCTCCGCTCTCCCCTCCAGCCTCCACTCTGCCCTCCTGCCTCCGCTCTCCCCTCAAGCCTCCGCTCTCTCCTCCAGCCTCCACTCTCCCCTCCAGCCTCCACTCTCCCCTCCAGCCTCCGCTCTCCCCTCCAGCCTCCACTCTCCCCTCCAGCCTCTGCCCTCACTCTGCCCCTCCAGCCTCCGCTCTGCCCTCCAGCCTCTGCCATCCCCTCCAGCCTCTGCCCTCCAGCCTCCGCTCTGCCTCCACCTCCGCTCTCCCTCCAGCCTCCGCTCTCGCCCTCCACCTCCGCTCTCCCCTCCAGCCTCGCTCTCCCCTCCAGCCTCCGCTCTCCCCTCCAGCCTCTGCCCTCCAGCCTCCGCTCTCCTTTCCAGCCTCTGCACTCCAGCCTCTCCCCTCCAGCCTCCGCTCTCCCCTCCAGCCTCTGCCCTCCCCTCCAGCCTCTGCCCTCCAGCCTCCGCTCTGCCCTCCAGCCTCTGCCCTCCCCTCCAGCCTCCGCTCTCCCCACCCCTCCATATGCAATGTACAGTATGTGTATATATGTGTGTATGTAGTCTCTTCCGTCACTTTGTTCGCACTTCCCTCACTTTGTCCGCACTTCCTTCACTTTGCCCGCACACATACACACAGACACACTCCGCTATACTTACCACCGGCCCTGCATCAGCCGCCTTGATCCTCAGTCGACATGTTGCCACCCTCGAACTACTGGATCCAATATAGCGTCCAAGAAGTCTCGCCAAACTTCCCGGACGCCATATCGGATCTAGTCGTCCACCGGCGGCGACATGTGGACTCAGGATCCAGGCGGCGGGGAAGACGCAGGGTCGGTGCTAACTATAGCGAAGTGTGTGTATGTGTGTGTGTGTATGTATGTATGTGTGTGCTAACCACTCTGCCCACGCCGCTGTGCTGACCAATCTCACCGCACTCACTGCTAACCACTGAGCCACTGCACTCACTGCTAACCACTGAGCCACCGCACTCACTGCTAACCACTGAGCCACCGCACTCACTGCTAACCACTGAGCCACTGCACTCACTGCTAACCATTGAGCCACCGCACTCACTGCTAACCACTGAGCCACCGCACTCACTGCTAACCACTGAGCCACCGCACTCACTGCTAACCACTGAGCCACCGCACTCACTGCTACCCACTGAGCCACCGCACTCACTGATAACCACTGAGCCACCGCACTCACTGCTAACCACTGAGCCACCGCACTCACTGCTAACCACTGAGCCACCGCACTCACTGCTAACCACTGAGCCACCGCACTCACTGCTAACCACTGAGCCACCGCACTCACTGCTAACCACTGAGCCACCGTATACTCTGCTACCCACTGAGCCACCTGTATACACACAATTCATTTCACTCACTCCCCTAACTATTACTAAATAAACTATATATGGATTCTAGACTACCCGATTCTTTAGAATCGGGCCGCCATCTAGTTTTAAAATAAAAGTAAAAATGTCCAAATATCATTTCTCTAACTTTTGTCACCAGGCACACACCATTCTGTTGTTGCATGTACAGTAAGTCCATGAGAACTATTGAAATTTCCTGCACAGGGACAGCTCCATTATAAACGATTCACACAAGACTTTGACTTAAAGGGAACCTGTCACCTAGATTTAAGGCCCTACACTATCACTACCTGTCCCTACACCTTTCTAGCTGCTCCCTATGTATCCCTATCTGAGCTAAAGGGGCCCTATAAAACATCAGAAAGATAACTTATATTTCAGTCCCCAGCCTCAGGGACTTCTGTAAGTTATAAGTTATCTTTCTGATGTTTTATAGGGCCCCTTTAGCTCAGATAGGGATACATAGGGAGCAGCTAGAAAGGCGTAGGGACAGGTAGTGATAGTGTAGGGTCTTACATCTAGGTGACAGGTTCCCTTTAAAATAAACCTGTCACCCCTTTTGAGTATTATAATATGTGCACAGCACCTTAAACATAGTATAATTGGGGTTTCGGTTACCCCTTTATACCCCCAGACTGGCTCCTGATTACCTCAGAAATTAGCTTTGAATATGTCCTGTGCCATATGTTAATGAGCTCTTTGTGGCCGGGTGGATGACAGCCATCCATTCTTGAGGCAATGACACTCTTGATCTATACCCTATTAACTTATGATGGTACTTTCCATGGGTATTATGATGAACAAACCATAGGAAAAAAAGAAATAAAGTTTTATGAGTATTATTCGAATATTCCATCCATGTGTCTCAGTGCGACAATGAATGAAGAATCTGCTTTGGAGAATTGTGTAGTTGTAGTAGTCCGTCACCAGAAGAATTAGCTATTACTAATGTAACTTAAATTCTATTGAACCAATATTTGTTATAACAATTTTTGCCGTTCTCCTCATTCCTGAGCAGGGCCTATCTGTGGAAGTCAGTTAAGATGCTGAACCCACAAAAAAATTAAATTCACTAAGAATGAGGAGTATGAGATGTCCTAAAACATTGTAACACAGAAAACAGAATTTTGTACCCTCTTTTAAAAGCTTCAGTAAGCAATATGTGGCCATAATCTCCTACCAATAGCAGATTTAAAAGTAAGGCTGCATATTATCATCATCTTAACGCCTAATGTTGCTTGTACAGGTGCTGCAGCATATCCACTTGTGAGTTCCATCGCATTTCAATTTTGTAAATCCTTGCACAGTTCAAGGACCCATGTGGCGCCTCTGCGGTCTGGTCGACACGGAGAGGGTACTGAACCATCATTTCACCCTTGTCCTAGCATGAGGATGTGCTAATTTTTGCTAAGGGGGAATGTGGCGCCACTGCGGTCTGATCACCACAGAGGGGGTACTGCACCCACTCCACGGGTGTAGTATTCCTGTCTACGGTAACCGGGTTGGTAAGTCCAGTCACTCACAAACACACCCAACACACCCGGTCCCAGGGATAGTGAGTGAACCCACGCAGTGGGATGGCTCAGGCAGCCCGTAGTCAAGGCCAAGATTCCCACCGTGGGCCGGTGCCGAAAGACCCTGCTGGACAAGGTGACGGCGCAGTGGGCCGCTTTATGTCCGGCATCTACCGATGACACCGAGGAGAGAAACCCGGTGCCGACCCCGGAGGAGGTAGGAGAAATGCCATCCCAGGAGGGACTGAGACCCTGGTCGGGCCCGTTGAACCCCCTTGCGCCCCCATTCCTGGCCCAGCACCGACCAACCTGGCTTGAGGGGGTACTGCACCCACTCCACAGGTGTGGTATTCCCGTCTGTGGTAACCAAGTTGGTAAGTCCAGTCACTCACAAACACACCCAACACACCTGGTCCCAGGGATAGCGGGTGAACCCAGGCAGTGGGATGGCTCAGTTAGCCTGTGGGACGGCCGGGGAGAAAAAGGTGGTGGGTCGGAAAGTGAGCAGGAACCGGTCAGGGAAAGGAAAGGGACATAGGGAAAACACCAAAGGTCAATTGGGAGAGAGAGAGCAGCGAGAGAGCATAGAGAGTAAAGACACAGAGGACTTGAGCGGAGATGAGGCTCGTCCTGGGTCCCAAGGCCTGAGACCACGAGGAGACAGCGGGAGCCCTAGGGGCACGGGCAGTGAGTGATCCACCCGTGCGCCTGATTCGGCAGTGAAGCGGAATGGCAGGGAGAGCACCAGGGACCCAGCTCTGAAGGTGGCAAGGAGACTCCAAGCTCAAACCACGGAAAGGGTGGCCATGAGACATAGAGGAACTGTGGCCAACTCCCATCACATCCTCCAAGAAAGCAGCCACACTAGGGTCAGGAGGCACAGCTAGTCGCCCTAAAAGGCTCTTGGCTGCTGGATTGGGGCTCTGTGTGTGGAGGCGTATGCAGGAAGGAGGAGAGCAGGCAGCGTGGAGGAAGAAAGGCCCCAGAGGGAAGGAACATGAAAGGGCTGTACTGGACAAGCCATCCTGGTTGCCAAGGACTACCCGGACCGCAAATGTACTTGAACTATGACCTATGGTACATGCAGAGAGAACTGATGTAAATCGGGTTGGAACTGTGTGAGACTGTTCATTTCCTGCCTGAGGAGTGGTAGACTGAAAAGCAGCACAGGCAGCAGCCTGCCTGTAACATGTCTCAATCCTTCCCTGCAGCCAGATCAGCAGCCCGCTGTTTCTCCAGCACCCTAATAACCCCTACTCCAGATGCCCTGGGAACCTGTTCCACCCATGGGGACCAACATCATCATAGCTGCCATCCCATCATCCCTAGAGGTCCCGGTCTGCAACGACGGCCACCAATAGCCGAGTGCCACGGGTGGCACCCCCAAATCCCCCCTATTCCCTAACCCTTTTTCCCTTTTTTATTGATCGCTGCGGGGCCACGGACCAAGTCACGCCACTGTGACATTCCAAAGACTCCCAATTTCCCGCAAACGACATCGCCAGAATACACGAGAGGGAAAGGGCCCGGTTCCGAGTACACCACGGCCCCTAGCGGGGTGAGTCACCAATAACACTCTTTTGAGAATGAGCACAACCTTTTATTTTAAATAAATGTTGCAGAATCAAATTGAAGGAGAGTGACATTGTTAGGCTATATGCCACTGTGCTTTTCTCTTTTCTGCTGCGTTTTTGTGCTGCGTTTTCTGCACCAAAAACACATGACCCACAGATTTGTAATGAAAGTATGTGCGATTTTCAGTGGTGCCAAAAACACATGTGTTTATAAAAGTCCCTGTCAATTATCTTGTGCTTTTTTTGGGCTGCATTTTCCAATTGCCAGCCATTCCAATGAGCTGAAAAAGCAACTCTTACAAAAACGCAGCAGAAAAGCACAGTTAGCAAAGAGCAGAAAAGCATGCAGGCTTTTTTGAAACAGATACATTTTTAAGGCTGGAAAAAAGCAGCCCAAACAAATATGTGTGGCACCCCAGGGTCGTAGTGCCACTGTGTCATCACTGCCCCCGGGTGTTGGTGTCACGCTGAGAGCAGCAAACGGGTCTACTCAGCAGGCAGGAAAACCATACACAACACCTTCTGCCCCCAGGCCAGAAGGGGGAGGCCAGGCCCCGGTTCAAGGTGAGCTCCCCTAGAAATTCTGGTCTGGGGCAGAGCCAGTTAGTTCAGTTCCCGAGAGGACTGTGATAGAGTACCTGCAGGATCAAGCTGTGCTAAGCTCATCCTAGGTACATGCGGAGCCCCCAGGGCGAAGGGGTACTCGGGACCAGGCCTAGCTTCTGCTGTCTCTGGGGAAGTCACGGGGGTCATGACTTGGTTCTGTGCCCGTGGTTTCAGTTTAAAAAGGGGTTATATACAGGGGAGTTTTCATGACACCACCCGTGGTGTGTGGCTAGAGATGGCCACCGCTGCTGCAGAACCTCCGGGGTGATGGACGGGCAGCTGGGATGGAATGGCTCTCCATGGGTAAAGCCAATCCCCAAGGCAGTGTAAATAGTCTATGTGTAGGATGCAGGATGACGGGCACAAGGAATATGCAAATGGAGTCCGTGGAGCCTCCATTAAGAGTCTCAAACACGGGACTAGCCAGATATCCCTCCAGGGAACGACCTAGCCCTGGGGTGGAATCCTTGCGGAGACCACCATAACCACCATATTAAGTGGCCTTTTTAGTCAATATCCCACTCAGTTACGAGTTAAGGATATGACAAGGGAATTAACAGAGCAAGGTATCCATCCACAGACAGCTGTTTCGGGACATTGCCCCTCATCAGTGTGGAATAGGATTCTGGCTAGGTGGGAGCAATGCCTGGTAGACCAACATCACAAAGCACCCACTGATCTCAGGGAGACCAGTCAAGAACTTTGACTGGTCTCCCTGAGATCAGTGAGTGCTTTGTGATGTTGGACACAAGGAATTGGCAGACTCACTGCTTTTGTAGTTTCTCAGTCCTTTATTGGAGCAGATGTTATATGGAGCTGTTCACGGGTCTTCTGAGAGCAACTCAGGGTTTCTTCCATTCTGGTTGGGTCTTTGGCTCCCTTACTGCACTGTGTATTGGCTCCTGCTGCTGCATCAGCTGAGCTGCCAGCCCTGTATTTTCCTGCGTGGTACCAGTATGGCAAGCAACTCAAGTCCTTTCTCTACCCTGGTCTCGGGTGTATGCTGCTGAACTGTCATGGTGTTGCTGTGCCTCCGGTACAGAGTAGCTGGATAATTTGGAATCCCCACTTTCCGGTACTGACTGCCAGGATGTGAGACCCTGCACAGTCTCAGACTCCGTTGTCCGTTCTATGCGCCTTTCCTCTGGGGTGAGCACGGAGTTGTTCAGCCTCCCAGGTATGTTCCGTCTCCTTTCCTCAGACCCTAGCCTTAAGCCAGGAACTTAGCTAGCAATTTTGGGATGAGCTTAGCACGGCTCTTATACACCCAGGTCCTCTTCACAGTACTGCTCCATACTGCACTAACTAGCTCTTTCCCAGACCAGAATATGTAGGGGAGCTCACCCTGAACCCGGGCTTGGTCTCCCCCTTCTGGCCTGGAGGTGTGAGTGTTGTGTGTGTGTTACCTGATGAGAAGACCCCTTTGTTGCTCTCTTGTGACACCACCACTCGGGGGCAGTGCTGACACTGTGGCACTTTGACTCAGGGGTGCCATATTCCCCCTTAGTGAAAGACAGTACTCCGGGACTGTGACAAATTTTCAAAAGGTAAACACAAAGAATTAATAACAATATAATGTACAGAGTCTCAAAAGTAAAAATGACAAAAAACAATAAAATTGTAAAAATTCAAAAAGAGTTCACACAGCAGTCTCTTCAGTGATTAGTCCTTATCCACCGAGGCTGTTGAATATTATTTACAAGAATGTCTTACCACAACCAGTTCAGTGGTATATTATGGTCCATTTTTAAAAGATGAAAGTTCAAGAGTATACAAAGTGTTCGTACAGGAAAGTCTCTGTAGGTACTGGGCTTACCGGTTGCAACGTTACACATATATATATCACACATAAAATAAACATTTTCCCTATGGGTGTCTCAGCTTAGGAGGCCTGGTTTCACTCTTACCACCCTCAGGCACTTTCTTTCCCTAACTTAATGTGCATGGGGGTTAATCCAGTTCCTCCCCCCGTCTGTACACTATGTTTGCCGGGTACTATTCACACTTTTCTCTAAAACATATATACATTACTTTATTCATATCTTATACTCTAATCCTTGTACCTAGCTGGAAGCTGACCCTGTGTACTACGTAGTGACCTTCTTTCTACCAGTGTACCGGGTGTACTCAGTGTTAGGCTATGTGCAGGAGGGTACCTTTCAGGTGTTTCTGATTCTGTTGGAGCTGTAGATCTGATAGCAGGACTGGCAAGTTCACTGTGCTCGGGAATTTGTTCTTCCTTTGCTTCCCCTACAGGTACCATCTCTGGTTCTTTCACTCTTGGGACTTCTTGCTGCACGGGTTCACTTATCTTCACTTGAGGAAATGCAAGCATTGGGACTAAGACTGCTCCATGGTATTTTGTCCAGGTTTTTGGAAAATCTCCCAATACAGTATGGAACACATCTTCTTCTGTCTTCTTAGGTTGAGTGATTACAGGTACTGAGACGTCAGTTGTCTTCAGGGTTTCAGGACACAATTTTAAGTGATCTCTCGATACTGCTGAGGTGGTTTTACCTCCATCATTACTGACTAGACACACTTTTGTATTGTCAAAGTTTGATGGGAGAACGGTGCACGGTGTTGGTTCCCATTGATCATCTAATTTATGAGTATGTCTTTTTCTTTTAAGCACTTGTTCACCAGGTTGTAAAGGGATTGCTGGGCATGTTGATTGAATGCTTTCTTCTGTTTCTCTCTAGCTTGCTGGAGATTCTTCTCAACACATTCTTGTACTTAGCGATACTTTTTTTTGGCGTAGGGTATCCCACTTAGCTTCTGGTACTTCTACGTCAGTTTCAATCACGTTGCTGGCATCCGTGTACAGAATGAAGGGTTGATGGTAATCAGGGTATGTCAGAATTTCATCCCCTGTCAGAGCCCACTTAAACTTCTTGAAGGATTCTTCCTTTTTATCACTCTACTGGAAAGGAGAACTTAAGGTCTTTGATTTCTTAGACTGTCCTACCAGGATATCTTGTAGAGGGACTGCCAGCTTTGTAAACCCTTTAATAAACCTTCTGTAGTAGGAAGCGACCAGTGCCAGGAATTGCCTCAACTCTTTCACGCTGGTGGGTCTTGGCCAATCCCTTATCATGGTAACCTTCTCGGGATCTGGTGCTACACCTTTGGAGCTTATTACATGACTGAGGTACTGTACCTTTGGTTTTAGCAGGTGACACTTGGATGGCTTTATTTTCATATCATAGCCAGACAAGGCTTCAAACACTTCTGCCAAGTGTTGCAGATGCTCTTCATACATCTTGGAGTAGACTATGACATCATCCAGGTACCATAGGACAGTTTCAAAGTTCTTGTGTCCTAGGCAGCACTCCATCAGTCTTTGGAATGTACCGGGTGCATACAATTGAACTTGCAGAGGCCCATCAGTGTGGTGAACGCTGCCTTCTCATGGTCAGTGTCTGCCACAGGAACTTGCCAATACCCACTAGTCAGATCTAAGGTGGAAAAGTAGTTAGCAGATTTTAATGCAGCTAATGATTCTTCTATTCTGGGTAATAGGTATGCATCCTTGTGTGTAATGTGGTTGATCTGTCTGTAATCTACGCACATCTGCATGGTCCTATCCTTCTTTTTAACTATTACTAGAGGAGCTACACAGGGGCTACAACTGTCTCTTATTACCCCTGCTTCCTTCATTTCTTTGAGCATATCTTTTGCACATTGGTAGTGAGTGGGTGGTAGGGGCCTATACCTCTCTTTAATGGGTTAATGATCATCTGTGGGTATATGGTGTTCTACCCTTCTTATCTACCCAAAGTCTAGAGGGTGTTTGCTGAAAACCTGTTCATATTCTCTCACTACGTGGTATTCTCCATGCTTTTGATGGGAGGGTGTAGAACTGGTACCTACATGTAATTTTTGGCACCAATCCTCCAGCTTTCTCTATGAACCATTGCACTCCGCCTGATTTGACCAGTTCAAGGGTTGTGATGTTGTGATGGCGTTGTTATCAACAGTGTACACTTTAGCCATGGTAGCATACTTTGGTAGGATCACCTCCTCTTCTCCACAATTCAGAAAGCGCACTGGTACTCTCCCCCTGTGTACCTCAACTACTCCTCTAGCCATTAGTACAGTGGGCCTACTGTCTGAGTACATGGGTTCTACCAGGGCTTGATATTCTCGCCCTCTAAAGCCTATTGCAGCTCTACACCAAACCAACATTTCAGTTTTGGGAGGTATCACAATGGGTATCGGGTCACTTACCCTTGCACTGCCATTTTCTCCTCCAGACAACTCTACCTGCTGCCTCAGCATCAGTGCTTTTATTTCCTTCCGTAGGACTCACTGTTGTCCAGAATTGGCAGTCTCGGCAATCTGCTGTGAAACAAAAATTATCTCTGCAAGACAATTTTCTACCACATTTGTCCTTAGCAGAATAGTTGGATTATGTTCATGCCGGTTAACATCAACAATTATTATCCCCTGATCTTTTAATTCTACTCTCCCAACTTTAATGGTCATCTCTTTAAACCCAATTTGTGGTACTAATTTACCATTACTAGTCAATATGTTAAAGTCATCATCTGGGCCGCGGGTAATGTCTGAATCAGCCCAGTACCGTTTATAAAGGATATAAGGTGAGTCGGTCGACAAGGTAGCGGGTTACTCAGATACCGGGACAGATAGTGACTTTGATGGGGGATCACAGCTGGTCGGTACCCGGTTCCGTGCCATGGACCCTCAATGGCGGGGATGGTGGGGGATGATGATGATGGATGTGGGAATGGTAACGTGACACCACCTGTGGTACCTGGTAACGTGGATACCAGCGCTGCAGCCGGCCGCTGAGGTGATGGAGGTGCAGCTCAGAGTAGTACAGCTCCCCACAGGTGGAACTTTACGTCAGGGCAGCGGGGTAGATGAGGGGAATCATCGTAGCGATGCTGCAGTGAACGCTGTGGGCAAAATCAGTGAAGCAAGCACTCACACACACAATAGTCTCTGTTTCGATACCTCTTTACTGATGTCCGGTAACAGGTACAGTCCAAGAGAGTAACCAAGTTCTCGGTGCAATTTGCGATGTTCACCGTGGAAAGTTATGAGGCCTCCTCTGTTATTGTGTGCAGTGGTTGAGGTAAGTTCTGCCTGAAACTGAACTTGCCGCTCCCTCTCAGGGTACTACTCCATAACCGACAATGAGGACTTTTCTGTGGGATCCCTATTTTCTGCTTAGGTCCCTGGTCCTATACTTGGTCAGGTTTGAGTGTCTTTTCTTCTTTCCCTCAGGGGGATTAGATCCTCCTGGTCTGTCCAGGCTTTCTCTGCTACACTTGGATTATTTGCAGAATCGGACTCCAGTATCCGGGTAGGCTAAAGGGAAACCAGGTCTGTTCCCTTCTTCTTTTCTCCTACTTCCTCCACTGGCTTCCGACCCTCTCCCTAGGGGGCAGCACAGCTGGTCAGTGTTCCCTGGTCCTGGGCCTGGCTTGATCCCAGTGACCAGATCCTTACAGTACCTTCCTCTTTGGCTGTCTGACTGGAACTAACTGCTCTCTTCACTGCTCAGAGCAGACTAACTGGAACTAACTGGCTTGACTGCCTCTGCAGACTGACTGACTCCTCCCCTCCGGCCTGGATCCTTATAGGGAAACTTGCTTAAGGCAGCAAGTAGAGCTCCCCCTCCAGGTCTGGGGTGGGAGGTGTTGTGTGCTGTGTGTACCAAGGTGTATGTTTCTCCTTGCACCAGTGGGTCCTGTGGCCATCCCCAGCAGGGGTGCCACATAAGGTATGGAGATGATCTGTGAGCTGGTGTTCAGCAGAGTGTTCAGGGGAATGCCATCTGGCACGACAGGTATGGTTGGACGTCCTCTCATGTACCTGTCCCGCCAACTTGGTGGACCTTGTGAGTTTACTCCTGGGGGGCGGCCCGCTTCCCCAGGGGATCCTTGTTTAAAGTACATTCACTGGCAAAGTGACCTGGTTCTCTGCAGCCGTGACAAATGGGCTGTTCATCCGGGTGGTAGCGGTCACTGGGTCGTCCTCGGGTAGCTGGATACCTCCTGGGTCTCATTCACGGGATATTCTCTCTACTTGTAGCCAACTCGATCTTCTCCACAGCTTTGGGTCCACGTAACTCCTGCATCACTCTGGCCATCTCAGCTACAGTTTTTGTTAGGGCTTCAATCTTTTGATCAAGAGCCTCTCATTGGTGATGGGCTCCTGAGGTTTAGCACTAGCCCCCTGACATGGCTGGTGGAATTTGCACTCCCGGTTGCCGGTATGCTGTAGCTAAGCATTGGGCAGAGTCTGTATCATGAGGCTCTTCTGCCTGTGGTATGCGGATTGCCCTTTCTTTAAATTGCACAAAGTTCAAATCAGGTTTCTGTATAGCCATCATCCACAGCCATCCTCCATGAGGAGGAAATAAGGTTTCATCAACAAATTAGTCAATGAGCATTTAATCTTCCCACTGCGCCAAGGCGGGTTCTGCCTGCTTAAGTGCCCTGTGCGCCTCTTGTAAATTTAATGCAAAGTCTCTCACGCTCTCTTGTGGTTTCTGCCGGCTCCCAAAGAATCTAATTTTTGCTTGGGCATCAACACTGGTAAAAAAAAGTAGCTTTCAACCTGGCAATCATGTGTTCTACAGTGTCTTTGTCAGTATCCGAGCAGGACTTTGTTTCTCGCTGCGCATTACGAGTTAACTGTCCCATTAATATGCTGACGCGCTAGCCCTCTGTTAGCGGGTACACACTGTAATAGCTATCCAGCTTTTCTTTAAAGTCAGTGAGGGTATTAGGCTCACCTGCGTATTGCGGCAGCCACGTTGCTCCCGGGGTAAATGGCATCAGGAACGACATGATCGGCGACATCCTTTGCGCTGCAGCATCACCGGGTGCTCTGTCGGTGTCTTGTATCGCGGGGCCAGCATTGTTCAATCGCTGCACAGGATCGTTCGGTTACAACATCTTTCCGCCCCCTTAGTTAATTCTGATCCTTCCGGTCTTTCACTTCCGTTGGAGTGTACAATTTTTGTTCCGCGGTGGCACAGGGTTTCTCGTCCCCACCAGATGTCGTCAGAGCGTAGGTTGGGCCTCGTTTCGAGCTCTATGGAGGGCACCGCCCACGATGATACGCCCACTCTGCTTTCCGAGCGCTACGTGCGTTAGTAATGGTGACAGTCTATAACACGTATTTCACACAATTCACAGCACACAGTAATCGGTTTAACGGACAAGGGATCCTGTTTGTGATGTCAGGAACTGAGGTGCCCCCAGGGGTACTCGGGTCTCGCTGCTGCTGTCTCCAGGGGAAGTCATGGGGGTCGTGACTTGGTTCCGTGCCCTGGGTTTCAGTTGAAAAAGGGGTTATATACAGGGGAGTTTTCGTGACGCCACCCATGGTGTGTGGCTAGGGATGGCCACCGCTGCTGCAGAACCTCTGGGGTGATGAATGGGCAACTGGGATGGAATGGCTCTCCACGGGTAAAGCCAATCCCCGGGGCAGTGTAAATAGTCTATGTGTGGGATGCAGGACAACAGGCACAAGGATTAGGCAGACTCACTGTTTTTGTAGCTTCTCAGTTCTTTACTGGAGCAGATGTTATATTGAGCTGTCCACGGGTCTTTTGAGAGCAACTCTGGGTTTCTTCCCATCCGGTTGGGTCTTTGACTCCCTTACTGCACTGTGTATTGGCTCCTGCTGCTGCATAAGCTGAGCTGCCAGCCCTGTTTTTTTCTGCGTGGTACCGGTATGGCAGGCAACTCAAGTCCTTTCTCTACCCTGATCTCGGGTGTATGCTGCTGAACTCTCATGGTGTTGCTGTGCCTCCGGTACAGAGTAGCTGGAGAATTTGGAATCCCCACTTTCCGGTACTGACTGCCGGGACGTGAGACCCTGCACAGTCTCGGACTCCGTTGTCTGTTCTATGCGCCTTACCTCTGGGGTGAGCATGGAGTTGCTCAGCCTCCCAGGTATGTTCCTTCTCCTTTCTCCTTTCCTCAGGCCAGGAACTTAGCTAGCGATTCTGGGTTGAGCTTAGCACGGCTCTTTTACACCCAGGTCCTCTTCACAGTACTGCTCCGACCTGCACTAATTAGCTCCTCCCCAGACCAGAATATATAGGGGAGCTCACCCTTAACCCGGGCTTGGTCTCCCCCTTCTGGCCTGGAGGTGTGAGTGTTGTGTGTGTGTTACCTGATGAGAAGACCCTTTTGTTGCACTTTTGTGACACCACCACCAGGGGCAGTGCTGACACTGTGGCACTTTGACCCAGGGGTGCCACATACAGGAGTTCAATTCCTAGGAGGACTGAGGAAGAGATCCTGGTGGACTGGAGGCTGTAGAGCTCGTCCTAGAATTGCTGACTCAGTGCCAGGCCTAAGGCTAGGGTCTGAGGAGAGTCGCGGGAATACCTGGGAAGCTGAGCAACACTGTGCTCACCCCAGAGGGAAGCGCAGGGAACAGACACCGGGTGTGAGACTGTGCAGGGTCTAACATCTCGGCAGTCAATACTGAAAGTTGGGGAATTCCAGATTCCTCAGCCATACCGTGCCCAGAGACACAGCAACGGAGAGAGATCAGGAACTGACCTCCGAGACGAGGGTTAGAAAGGACTTGAGTTGCCTGTCATACTGGCACCTTGCAGGAAGAGACAGGGTTGGCAGCTTAGCTGATGCAGCAGCAGGAGCCAATACACAGAGTGCAGTAAGGGAACCAAAGACCCAGCCGGGTGAGAAGGAACCCTGAGTTTCTCTCGGCAAGGATTCCGCGGACAACTGCCTAAAGTCAGCTATTCCAGTAAAAGACTGAGTGACCAACAAATAGTGATTCTGCTTTTTGCCTCGTGCCCATCATCCTCCATCCTACACTTAAACTACCTTCACTGCCCCGGGGAACTGCTCTGCCCGTGGAGAGCCACTCCATCCCAGCTGCCAGTCCATCACCCCGGAGGTTCTGCAGCAACGGTGGCCCAATATAGCCATATACCACGGGTGGCATCACAAACAATTTCCCTATTTATGGCGCCCCTGCGTTCAGGAGACCACAAAAGGGAACTGCAGCCAGGCAGGTAGGACAATGGTTGCACATCAACACCCTCACAGCCCACACAACCCACGTACAGTAGATGGCAGCATCCAGCCCCGAGATTGGAGACTCTAGGCAAGCAAGGGGTGGTGGATTTAGAGGAGTGGGTTGGGCACACACGTAGTCAGGTGACTTGACAGTAGAAATAGTGAAGGGGGAGGAGGAAGGAGTCGGTAGGCCCAGGGTGCCAAGCAGAAAAGACCAAGAGCAGTAAAGACAGAGACCAGCAGCAAGCTGAGGAACCCGGCACAGGCTACGAGACAGCAGAAGGTTGAGCTAAGCTGAGCAGGAAAAAGACTCACACGTCCTGGAAGAGTGAGGTGTAAGGAGCGCAGAATCTGTACCGAGCCAGGGTGAGCCGGAGGAGAGAGAAAGCCTATCTGGAGCCAGATCCCCAGGAGTGTGAGAGGACAGAGAGGGACGGTGATACCCGGGCTCTAGACATACAGCTGAAGCAACCGACTGCAGGCGGAGTAGCCCTCCTATAATACTGAAAGACGCAGAGGGAAAGAGCTTGGTAGAGCCTCACTCTTGAGGACTGCTGGAGGCTGGGCTGAGTAGAGTGTCGGCTCTAGAAGGGACCGTAGTTTTACCCGGGATCCCCAAACAACACGACGGGGGACCACAGTTACATGCTAGGGTCCCTACCCCAAGGGACAGGCAGCTCAGTGACGACCAGGAGGACCCACAGGGGCCCGAGTCACCGCCATACTGTCCGGAGACACCCACCAAGTGTATGACTCACCGTGGCCGGGACTCCGAGGGTCAGGCGTTTCTTCTTCCTCCTTGTCACGGGAACCGCGCCTGCCGGTAGTGGGGCCCGGTGGTCCAGATTCAATAAAGACGTCATTAGTGGAACAGATTAAGGGGTTAATTGTTTCGTGACGCCACCTATGAGTGTTCCGGTGATGTCCACCCGCGCTGCTTGGGCCTCCGGGGGATGGAATGCAGCAAGATGGAACGCTCCCCACAGGCTGAGCGATAGTCCCCGGAGCCAGGAGCTGCACAAGATGTTCTGAGGCAGCTGCGGTTACCTTAGTGTGCGGAGAAAGTCAGTTCATAAGAAAGCACGGACGCTGGAAGTCTCTGTAATGGGTACTTTACTGTAACCAGCAGGTGATACATGGCATACAGTTCTCAGGTAACGGACCGGGTGGACTTAGTCAGAGAATATTGCTGCCGCTGTCTTGGCTGCAATACCCTCCTGTGACACACTCGTTGCGGGGCGCCACATGTACACAGAACGTTACCCGCCCGGAAAGGACACCGAGACAGTGTGAGGGGTGACAGAGAGAGACCTGGCTGCAGAGATTAAGGGAACCCTGGAGGGGAGAGTGAGACCATGTACTGAACTGAACTGAGACTTGTCAGAACTGTAACTGAAGTGTAAACTGTCTTGAAGAACTTTGAGAGTAAACACGGAGACCCTGAATCTGCCTCCCTTGTCTGCTTCCATCTGCTTGAGTGCCATTCCCTCCATACAGGACTACAGCAATACCCCCACCTGTAGAGCCACAGCCTGTCAGCTCCAGCGCAGAGGAAGGATTCCTGCAGCGTCTGCATAGTAAGTGTACTGCACACTCCACAATAGACTTTAACCCTTACTGCCCTGGGGAGCACACTTCTACCCACTGGAACTATCCCATCTACGCTGCTATTCCATCATCCCCGGAGGTTCTGCAGAAGCGGCGGCCCCATTACTGGCCGCATATAGTGGGTGGCATCACGACTGACAATCCCCTGTAAATATTCCCCCCTTTTATTGTCGAGCCAGGGACACGGTCCGGACCAGGACCACCCGTGACTTCCCTAGGAGCAAACCGGTCTGGTACTGAGTACCCCCTGTCCCAGTGGGACCGACATATTCTTCATCCTCTTTCCCTACCCATCCAGAAAATTCCCCTTTTACAGCTGAACCCAGGGCCACGGAACTGGTTCTCGACCCCTGTGACTCCCCAGAGACAGTAATAGCCCGGTTCTGAGTACCCCAAAACCTTGGGCTTGTCATATGCACAGTGGGCACTTAGCCTTAATCTGCTGGCATCCTTGCAATTCACATGTCAGGGGCGCTGCACTCACCACTCCGTCAGCTTTCCTATTCCAGACCCTATCTGATCTTCCTGCTTCCAGGGCCTGCACATGCACCACAGGTCTCCCGAGAGCATGATTATCGCTACTCTCCCCTATCTTAAAGGCATGCAGGCTCTAACTCGGAAGTGCCTCTCAGCCTATGACAGAGAGGTACAGAGTATTTAAGGTATCCTCACCCGTTAAGAGGTACCTGAACAATGAGGTTAATCATTGAATCCTTCTTAAGCTAATTGTGAGGTCCTCTATATAGTGAGTCCATTTACTGTGCTCGTAACCTGTTCCTGTGCTCCTGTACCCGTCCAGTACACCGTCTGTCTATACCTGCTGGTACCTTCCAGAATTCACCCGTACCTTCCAGCATCTGCCTAACCTCGTTGTGCGTACCAGAACCTGGCTGTACTTGCCAGAACCTGCCAGTATCTGCCATACCTAGCAGTGCCAGCCTGTCTGCCTCTTCCAGCTATTCTGCCTGCACCTGAGTATACACCATCATTCACGACCCCTGAGGTTAGCTGCGCCTGAAACGAGATTTCCCCTGGAGTGGTAGCTGACAGTTCCAAAACAAGCCTAACCTCATCAAAACCTCTAGTGAATATGAGGTAGGATAGGGTCACACTTGGGAGCCTGCATCCAGTAACTGGTTGCATTACTGGATCCAGTTTTTCCCCTTGTCTGTTTGGAGGCATTTTTACCGGATCAGGTACCTGATCAGGTACCTATATGTACCATCAGGTACTGGATCAGGTTCCCATAGGCTGGGGTTACACATAAGCCCTCAGTCAGTTTTTGGCTTCAGTTTTGTCATTTTTTTTTTCTAAGTCCAAAAACTGACAGAAAAACGCATTGGGTGTAATAAACACCCTGTGCGTTTTTCTCTGGAGCTCAAAACATTGCCCTGTCCGTTTTTGAGCCAAAAACGCAGTAAACAGAGTTTTTGGCTAGGGTCACATCGGCGTTTTTTGTTTAAAATCCTGATCCGGTTTTGAGCTTTAAAACAGCTCAAAACCGGACCAGGAAAGGCTCCTGATAGAAGCCTATGCAAAACACCGGATGGCTTCACAAGCCATCCGGTGGCCGGATCCGGCACTGCTGCCTGCGTTTAAAATCATGCAGGCAGCAGTTTTCGCAGCGTTTCTGGGACCGCACTGCGGTCACCGGATGGCTCAGGATGTGTAATCCTGAGCCATCCGGTAACTGCCGAGGTTGCGGATCCCGGCTATTGGCGGGATCCGCAACCTTAATAAAGAGTTAAATTGTTGATCTCAATGACTTGTTAAGGTCTGTAGGGGGGCTTAGACCCCCCTACAGACCGGCCGACCACTTATACAGTGTTCTTGTACAATTTGTCAATGGGCACGGGCTCTTCGGAGCAAAGTACCCTCCCCCCCCCGTATCACTATACAGGGTGCATACACCCCTGTATTACAATGATGCATTAATCATGTGTAGTCCAAAAAGGATTTGATTACTCGCAATGTAAGTTCATACTTACATGCTGTTGAAGGCAGAGTCCAGCGAAATCCATAGGCGGGGCTGTGTGCAGCAGCCTCCGCCCGCTTCATGTTGATGGCCGCCCCCTCTGGCCGTAATCCACTGTTGTGAGGGCGGATACGTCGTTAAAGGGGCGTGGCTAACTATGTGCCGAGGTTAGCCACGCCCCTTTAACGACGTATCCGCCCTCACAACAGTGGATTACGGCCAGAGGGGGCGGCCATCAACATGAAGCGGGCGGAGGCTGCTGCACACAGCCCCGCCTATGGATTTCGCTGGACTCTGCCTTCAACAGCATGTAAGTATGAACTTACATTGCGAGTAATCAAATCCTTTTTGGACTACACATGATTAATGCATCATTGTAATACAGGGGTGTATGCACCCTGTATAGTGATACGGGGGGGGGGGGAGGGTACTTTGCTCCGAAGAGCCCGTGCCCATTGACAAATTGTACAAGAACACTGTATAAGTGGTCGGCCGGTCTGTAGGGGGGTCTAAGCCCCCCTACAGACCTTAACAAGTCATTGAGATCAACAATTTAACTCTTTATTAAGGTTGCGGATCCCGCCAATAGCCGGGATCCGCAACCTCGGCAGTTACCGGATGGCTCAGGATTACACATCCTGAGCCATCCGGTGACCGCAGTGCGGGATTCAGCACACATTTTTGAAAAAAATGTGTGTGCCCGCCATTGCGTTCACCGCATCCGGATCCGGATGCGGTGAATGCAATTTAGGTTTTCAATGTGACCCTACCCTTTGGCATCAGTTAAAAAACGCATGCGTTTTCATGCGTTTTTTTTAACATGGGGCCCTATGGGAAACGCATGCGCAAACGCATGCAAACGCATGCACTTGCGTTTGCGCATGCGTTCGCGCATGCGTTTTTTTAATGAAAATTCCAAAAACGTACAGGAGTGCAGGAGACACAAAAAGCACCCTATAAAAAACGGATTGGTGATGAAAATGACTTCCAAAAACGGATTTCTATGTGTAACCCCAGCCATAGGGTCCCATGTTAAAAAACTGATCAGGTTTTGCTAAAAGGCCAAAAAATGTTGCAGACCCTATTAAAACCTGACTTCTCAAAAACTGGATCCAGTAGACAGATTGCACTTTGGCAAACAATTGTTAATACTGGAGTCTATGGGTCAGGTACCTGATCAGGTTTTCAGGATGAAAAACTGGATCCAGTAACTGGATTGCAAACGCAAGTGTGACCCTAGCCGTAGTCAGTTAATTATATCCATCCAGGGTGAGCCTGTTCCAGTAACATAGTGAGTTCACACCCGTATGTGTGACAGCCATGCAACATGCATGTAGTACTTTGCCAAATTGCGATGATGTTTTTAGCATTGTCACTTAGGCTGGGGTTACACATAGAAATCCGTTTTTGGAAGTCATTTTCATCACCAATCCGTTTTTTATAGGGTGCTTTTTGTGTCTCCTGCACTCCTGTACGTTTTTGGAATTTTCATTAAAAAAACGCATGCGCGAACGCATGCGCAAACGCAAGTGCATGCGTTTGCATGCGTTTGCGCATGCGTTTCCCATAGGGCCCCATGTTAAAAAAACGCATGAAAACGCATGCGTTTTTTAACTGATGCCAAAAACGCTGTTTACTGCGTTTTTGGCTCAAAAACGGACAGGGCAATGTTTTGAGCTCCAGAGAAAAACGCACAGGGTGTTTATTACACCCAATGCGTTTTTCTGTCAGTTTTTGGACTTAGAAAAAAAAAATGACAAAACTGAAGCCAAAAACTGACTGAGGGCTTATGTGTGAGGCTGGGGTTACACATAGAAATCCGTTTTTGGAAGTCATTTTCATCACCAATCCGTTTTTTATAGGGTGCTTTTTGTGTCTCCTGCACTCCTGAACGTTTTTGGAATTTTCATTAAAAAAACGCATGCGCGAACGCATGCGCAAACGCAAGTGCATGCGTTTGCATGCGTTCGCGCATGCGTTTCCCATAGGGCCCCATGTTAAAAAAAACGCATGAAAAGGCATGCGTTTTTTAACTGATGCCAAAAACGCTGTTTACTGCGTTTTTGGCTCAAAAACGGACAGGGCAATGTTTTGAGCTCCAGAGAAAAACGCACAGGGTGTTTATTACACCCAATGCGTTTTTCTGTCAGTTTTTGGACTTAGAAAAAAAAAATGACAAAACTGAAGCCAAAAACTGACTGAGGGCTTATGTGTGACCCCAGCCTGACCCCAGCCTTACTTGATTGTCTTGTTGCAGGTGACTACAGGTCATCCTGTGTGATAAGGTTATATCCTATTGCTGTTGCAGAAACGGAGATGTCCTTTGAGGAGGATTTGGAGTGAGTACATAAGTGTCACCAGGTGTGGAGGTATCACCAGTATATAAAGAGGCCACGTTTGGGCATCATCACCATGCAATACATTGATTCAATGGGCCATAAAATACATTTAAAGTTCCTGGCTGTAACTGCTGCTGTTGTTGATGGTAAAGTGCAACTTGCAGCACAACAACAGTTCCAAGGGGTTGCCACAGTATTTGTCACATGAAAGTATAGTGAAAAGATGGCTTTATTCAGGGGCGTAACTACAACAGGTGCAGGGGTTGCAATCGCACACGGGCTCTGGAGCCTAGGGGGTCCCAAAAGTCCTTTTGGCCTGTTAAAAAAGACTAATGCTATTAAAGATTTGCAATAATTGGGGAGTCGGGGACCTGTTGGAGCTTTCACATCGGGGCCCATGAGCTTCAAGTTACGCCACTGGCTTTATTCAACAAATAATGGCAGGTAGTTATCTTCAATTGAGGCTGAATGCATGCAACTGTATTGCAAAAGGCAGTATAATCCAGAGGGTTTGGCATGAATGAACTTTACATATGGGAGTTCAATTTTGACACAACTGGTTGAATAAATGCATCTTTCTTGGTCACCTAAAACGTTTTTTAATAGGTGAAGTTAATTTCAGATAAAGCAGGCCAGGAAACCCATAGGGTGGACAGGCCCCATGACAGGCGGGGAGGTAGGGAGTAAATTACTGGTGGTATAGGAGTGGTTAATTCATAAAAGGCAGGAAGATCTAATTGATGGGGGGGGGCTGGATTAAGGGAGGAAGAGGGGGAGTTAGAAGGGAGCAATAGGGGGGTAGGAATGAAGCTCCTTTCATTCCAGTTCCAGAGGGAGACAGAATAGTTTAGCTGTAGTACCTGAGTGCAGGGCCCACTTGTAGGATGGCTGATTTGGGCTCCTTGCGAGCGCTTATTCAAGCAGCAGCAGCGGTGCATGGGGTGCAGGCAGTGCACGCCTACGTTCAGGCTGCCTGCGCATCCCCATCAGCACCGGCCCCCCCAACTCCCGCAGTGTGCGGCTGCCATTCTAGGCCGACAGAGCGATACTCCCCGGATGCGGGGGGTGTGAGGCGGGCCCGTTCTAGGAGCCCCACTGGGGACCTTCCTCGGCGGGTAGGGTGCCCTCCTAGCCCGGGGCCCTCCTTGGCCGGTGTGAGGAATCCTCGTCGTGGTAGCACCGGGCCGGAAGTGGGCGGTTACGGCCTGAGGCCTACTTCTGGTCGGCGGCATGGTTTAAGGATTGCGGCGCCTCCCGGCCGGGACCGGCTGAGGGAGAAAACCGGGCAGCCGGCGGATCCTGTGAGAGCCTCCCGCAGTCGGCGGGGGGCAGAGTGGCCTCCCGGGTGGGAGGGTCCAACCACGGCACAAGGGGAGAAGGGGCCTCATCGGTCTGAGGGGAGGCATTGGGGAGCAGAGTCACAGGGGCAAGGGGTCGGTCGGATCCGGCCTGAGACGGCAGCGGTGGCACCCGGGACGTGACATCCGCAGAGGTGTGGTCCAGGATGGCAGTGGCAGACCCCTCCTGTGTAGCGGGGGGGTTCCCAACGAGAGCTAGAGTTGCATCCCCCTGCAATTGGCAGGGTGGGTTTAGGGATCAAGGCTCCTTGAGTCAGAAGAGGCTGCTGAGGAGTTCGGTGGCAGGTGATGACCAGATGTCGACAGAGAGGTCCAGCAACAAGAAGCAGTGACCGGTCAGGGGGGCTGTAGTCACTGTGAGGGTGGGGGGTGGCGGCGATCGTCGGCGGGGTTCAGACATGGCCACCCTGACTGGTACAGAAGAGGACATCAGCGGTAAAGAAGGAGAGGTCTCAGAGGGATCATCCATGGAAGATCAGACGGCTGAGGACTTCATTGTGGCTGCTCCACGGCGGCCTGAGAGACCTGTGATATTATTGCTATGTCTGTGTCGGGAGTGGGGGGTGTTGTAGGAGGGGTTCCGTTACCGGCAGGAGGGCGCAGCAGCAGGGGTTGCAGTGGACACTGATGTGGTAGGTCAGTTGTTGGGTATATTGCGCAGTTTGGTGTCTTGTGGGGGTTTAAGTACAGTTTTGGGGTCTCAGACGGCTGCTTGGGTAGGCCCGGTCGGGGTGGTGTCGAGTGTCGGTGAGGCTACGGTGTGGCAGGTTGGTGACGGTCTGGCGTCAACGGTGTCGGGCATGGCAGTTGAGTCTGCTGGGGCGGAGAAGGAGAAGGGAGAGGAGGTGGTTAGGTTAGATGATAGGGCCATGAGCATGGTTTATGTTTGTTTTGAGAGCCCCTTAAGAAGGAGCTACGGGAAAAGATTTGAAAAGGAGAGTATGTTGAAATTTTTTCGCTGCTCTCGTTAGAGAAGTTTAATTTGGTAAAGGTCCGGCCTAGTGATTCTAAGAAGGAGAAGGCGGATGAGGAGAAGCGGCGTTATCGCCTTATTCTGAGGACGTTTGCAAATTGGCTGTAGGCCTTTGCTATCTTGGCGAGCGTAGTTGGGGAAAAAGAGCCGGAACATTGTTCCGCTTTGTTTGGGGACATGGATGCTATTGGCGAAGGCGCATAGAGTGTATGGGGGCTTGTCCTGGTTGCGCTATGACGAGCAATTCCGGCAACATAAGGCATTGCGGTCGGACATGAGGTGGGACCATAAGGACATTTCTTTATGGTTACGTTTGATGGCAGCGCCGGTACAGCCCTTTCGGGGGGTCTGGAGGATCGGGTTCCGGTTCAGGTGCCTCGTCCAGCTTACGGAAAGAGTGTTGTTGGCAATTTAATGAGGGGCAATGTAAGTTCAGAGCGTCCTGTCGTTTTAAGCACGAGTATTCGGGATGTGGAGGAGGACACAGTTTTGCCCGTTGTTTTAAGAAAGGGAAAGTTAAGGGAGGAGATGGTGCTGGTGCTGGAAAAAGGGAGGACTCCGGTGAAAGTAGAGGCAATGGAGCCATTCTTAAATAGGTACCCTGACGCTGATGCCGGCGCGTTGTTGCGTTCTGTTTTGTTGTTTGGTTTTTGTATTCCGTCGGACGTGGCTGGTGGACTGTTTAGGCCGGGCAAATTGCGCTCAGCGAAATAGCATCCGGGGGTTGTTGGGGATAAGTTGAGGAAGGAGGTTGAGTTGGGGCGGATGGCGGGTCCTTTTCAGGCTCCGCCTTGTGCCGGTTTCAGGGTGTCCCCACTGGGGGTGGTCCCGAAGAAGGAGCCGAACAAGTTTCGGCTGATTCATCATTTGTCGTACCCAGCTGGGTCTTCGGTTAATGATGGGATTGCACCGGAATTGGCGGCGGTTTGTTACATGTCATTTGACAAGGCAGTGGAGTTGGTGATGAAAGCTGGCCCGGGTACATTGATGGCAAAGTCAGATGTGGAGGCAGAGTTTTGCTTGTTGCCAGTGCACTCGGGGAGACATTATTTATTGGGCTGTATGTGGGATGGGAATTTTTATATCGATCGTTGTTTGCCTATGGGGTGCTTGATTCTCTCTTTCGTATTTTGAGGCATTTAGTTCTTTTGTTGAATGGGTAGTGAGGGATGTCTCGGGTATGGATTCCATAATCCACTACCTGGATGATTTTTTCTGTGTTGGGCCGACTGGTTCCCCTATTTGTGCTGAATTGTTGTTTGCTTTGAAGGCAGTAGCTGATCGGTTCGGCTTTCCATTGGCTATGGAAAAAAAAGAGGGCCTGGCAGCGGTGATGCATTTTTAGGGGATCGAAATTGACTTGGTGGTTCAGGAATGTCAGCTTCCTGAAGATCAGATGGCGGATTTGAAGTGTTCTGTTGCAGAACTGTGCGTGGCCAAAAAGGTTCGGCTCAAAGTGGTTCAATCTTTGCTTGGCAAGCTTAATTTTGCATGTAGGATTATGCCGATGGGCCGTGTTTTTGCACCGCGGTTAGCGCTGGCCATAGCGGTCAAGACTTGCCCGTCGCATTTTGTTTGCATCACAAGGGAGATCAAGGAAGACTTGAAAGTCTGGGATGTATTTTTGCAGGAGTATAATGGGCGTACGCTTTGGCTGAAGGAGTTGGTGTCCTATACGGTGTTACAGCTGTTTACGGATGCATCAGGTGCTTTGGGGTTTGGCGCCTTTTTTAAGGGCTGTTGGTGCGCGGGCAGCTGGCCGCAGCTGTGGCACGAGCAAGGTTTTGTGCATAATTTGGCGCTGTTGGAAATTTTTCCCATTGTGGTGGCGGTGGAGCTGTGGATGCAGGATCTTGCAGGCAGGAAGGTCTGTTTTCATTGCGATAACCTGGCGGTGGTTTACGCGATCAACGCTTTGTCGGCTAAGTCACTGCCGGTGGTGGCTTACTTACGGCATTTGGTTTTGAGATGTTTGCAGTGGAATATTCAGATTGTAGCAAAGCATGTACTTGGTGTTTTCAACTCTGTGGCTGACGCGCTTTCTCAGTTTCAGTTTCACAGGTTTCGGGAGTTGGTGTGCAGTGGGCACACAAGGCGGGTCTGCCGTGTCCGGATGGCTTATGGAACCTGGTAATGTGATTGTGGGTAGTTTAATTCGCAGGTCAGTGACTGAGGCTACTTGGTGCCGATACGGGAAAGTGTGACAGGAGTGGGAGGACTTTGCACGTGTGTTAGGAACAGGTAATGGGGTTGATGCAGTTCAGACGGTCTTGACGTTTATAGGCAGCGATTTTGTGGCCGGGAAATCTGCTTCGGTGGTGTCACAGAGGATTGCGGCAGTGGCTTTTTGGTTTTGGATGCTGGGTAAGCCGGACACGACGAAGGATTTCAGAGTACGGCAGGCTTTGAAGGGTTTTCGCAAAGGGGTTCAGGAGAGAGAAAGCCGACGTCTGATCTCGGTTGATTTCTTGCATAGGTTGGTGGCAAGTCTGGAGATGGTTTGTAGGTTGGAGTACAAACAGGTTTTATTTGCAGCAGCTTTTGTTATGGCGTTCTTTGGGGCCTTTCGGCTTGGGGAATTGGTAAGCCCATCCAAGACAAGGGCGGGAGGCTTGTCTTTGAGTGATGTGGTTGTTTGGCGTGACAAGGGGGAATGTTGGTTACGGTGCTTGAAAATGGACCAAGTGGGGAGAGGGAAGTTGGCAGTGGTGTACTCTCTCGCTGGTAGTCGGTTATGTCCCATGAATTTGGTACGACGTTTTCTGTAAATAAGGGGCGGGCATCCGGGCCCATTTTTACGGCATGTGAATGAATTCTTTTTGTCCAAATTTCAGTTTTGGGCTGTTCTGCGGGAATGTTTGGTGAGAGTGGGGGAGCGGCCGAATGAGTATGGAACTCATTCGTTTCGTATTGGGGCAGCCACGGAGGCTTCACATTGGGGTTTGGGAGACGAGGTGGTGCGACGAATTGGTCCCTGGGAATCGGCCTGTTTTCATTTATACGTCCGACCTCATCTGCTTTTCAGGTAGCTGGCGGGGATGGAGCTCAGGCTGCCAGGAGGTTGGATGGTGCACGGGGAGGGGTGAACTTTGACAGTAGTTATAGTTGGTATTGAGTGCTCGTAATGTGTTTGCATGTTTATCTTGTTTTTTGTTTGTGCAGGCCCCTGTTTGATCTTGATTCTAGGGCATTCTTATGTTTTCTGGGGGGCTCGGCGAGCGGATGTTTGTCCACACGGCCGTCAGTTAGGACTGGATCGATCGTAAGCGGCCGTTAAATGGTTATGCTTACGGGGTATGATGTGGGGTAGAGTGTTGCCAGAATTTGAATATTTCTGCAGTGTGGATCCCCCTCCGGATGTGTTGGTGTTGCATGTTGGGGGAATGATTTGGGGGTGCGTGCATCTCGGGAGTTGATTAGAGATATCATATGTGACTTGTTACGTTTGTGGTGTTCGCATCCAGGTTTGATTGTGGTGTGGTGGGATATCATTCCGCGGGGTAGATGGAAGTTTGCGAGGTCAGTGGACAAGATCAATAAGACGAGAGTGAAAGTGAACAAGGTGGTGGCAGCGTTTGTGGCCCGTAATGGCGGGGTAGTGGTGCCGTACCAGGACTTGGAGTCGTCGTCGAGGGAGTATTTGAAGTCGGATCTGTTTCACTTGAATGATATCGGTATGGATCTGTGGATGTTGAGTTTGCGTGAGGGTGTGGAGCAAGTGCTTAGTGTGTGGCGGGTCCAGGCCAAGTAAGGAGTCACTTGTCCTGTCCTGTGGCGGGGGTAGGTCTGGTCCAGAGGTAGGGAATCTACATTCGAAGTGGGGAGGTGAGCTACTTGGAAGTTATAGTGACTCCGGCTGAAGGTACCTTGCAGGCACAGGGTTCTGCAAGGTGGGGGTATTGGTTTTAGGTAACCAATACCTCGTCCCTGGGGTCGGTGTTTTTGCGGCCAGTGACAGTGTTTTGGAGGCTTCTGGACCGGGTCTACCCATGGGTGATTGAGGGTGTGCCTATTGTTTAAGTTGAGCACTTTTACTGCTCAAAACCGGATCAGGATCCGCAGTGCCCAGCCGCAAGTGTGACCCTAGCCTAACTGGGCCTTAAGTGTGATGGAAGAGAAGAAGAAGGAGGATTCCAGCCTGAAGTTACCATCCAAAGATAAACAGGTTCTCACGCACATACCTAAATTATGTCTGTAGCATGCTTGAGTGAGGAGAATGAGACCGCCCTGCACATGTTCACAAAAGCAGGGAAAGCTGTAGATGAGGATAATGGTGGAGCTGATAATGAAAACTAGACTGTGGCTAGGGTCACATTTAGAAGGCTCATTGTGATTACCGCATCCAGATCCAGATGCAGTAATCGCATGTACCTTCAGACACATCTTCAAAATGTGTCTCTAAACCCGTATCCGGTAACCGGATTGCTCATAATGTGCAATCTGGTTGCCAAATTCTTTGTTCATCCCTGCTACCGCAGGGATGAACAAAAGGTTAATGTTAATAATAGATGTGGGCAACATGTCTGTAGGGAGTGCCCACCCTCCCTAGAGACATGCTGTCCACATAGTTAGGCATGTGAGGGGTTAATATGTTCAATTACAGTATTGCCGGCTATTGTCAGCATTTACTATTTTCTGAATGAAACCTGGCGGCTCCTCGCTGTGGAGGAGATACAGTACATAATTTGCGTACTGTATCTGCCGCTATCCAGTGTACTGAAAGCATTAACATTAGGTCTATGGTGGTGACCTAATGTTAATGCTTTCAGGACCTTGGATAGCAGCAGATACAGTACGCAGATTACATACTGTATAACCTCCACAGCGAGGAGCCGCCGGGTTTCATTCAGAAAATAGTAAATGCCGGATCCGGATGAAAAAAAAAATTGCTAATCTGACCCTAGCCTATTTCTCTACTTGTGGACTGGCAACCAGAAAGATGATCAATAGTAGAAGAAGGAGGACAGTTTGAGCCTTGCTCATTTGTTTCTTAATCTGCCTTCTTCATGTAAGGAGGAGATGCCATTATATGTGCTGACAAATTTCATAGTTTGTATGACAGGATGTGCACAGCTTATTTTTCTTCTTAGTGCCTGCACACTGATATAGATTGATTGTCTGGCAAAGTGGAAAAAATTCCAACACCCAAGATGCCTGCACATATTAAATTGCCACCACCATGAGACATCTACCAAACCTTTTAGGCATTGTTGAGCCTCCTTCCCCAAAATCAATTGTAGTATCACCTGTTCCTGAGCGTACCAAATAAGGCTAGGGTCACACTTGGCTGCGTTTTTGAGGATGTTTTTGGCAGCCTGCGTTTTTGGGCTGCATTTTTGATGTTAGGTCTGCAGCAGCCTTAAAAAATGCAAGCAAAAACGCATGGTACTATTTAGTGCCAATGCGTTTTTGCATGTGTTTCCCATAGGACCTCATGTTACAAAAACACATAAGTTTTTTAAAATCACCAAAAATGCACCAAAAAACTCAGCATGATGCGTTTTTTGGTGCTGAGGCAAAAAACGCATCCGTTTTATGCATTGGGGCCTATGGATGCGTTTTTCCATACGTTTTTCACAAAAGACAAGTGTGAAAAACACATGAAAAAACACATCCACGACGCCAGTGTGACCCTAGCCTAAGAAGTAGATCTAGTTGTCTCAATGTCATGAGCTCCCCGTCCACACCCCTAATTCTCACTTCAATATTTGTCCTGACTCATAGTGCCACTACCACTGGCACAGTGCTCCTACCCCCACAGCTGGCAGAGCCAGCATTCCATCTAGACCTTTGAATTCTGAGTAAAAAGGCTGACTATCTATCTCATTCAATAAATTAACTAATACAAATTGATCTTGTGAAATATCATCCTGAGTCCTTGGGGTATTGTAGATTAGGGGACTAAGGGTCTGAACAGGTAAAGTTGTCGTTCACAGAATTGAAAGTCCCTATATAAAATATTAGATGTATTGAAGACAGATGAGGTTGCCTATATAGAAGGCTACTCAAATTGACTGACTCACTGTCAGAGGAAACATTATTCTACACGTGTATAGAAAGGTAGGGGCACCGGGCACCTTCAGGGCTATTGGTCTTTCTTATTCCTCCATAAAGACAGACCGCTGTCTTATCCCCAGTCACCTGGTGGTGCTACGCCTGCATCAGCCAGTCAAGCATTTACAGTCCAAGTATAGAAAACAAATAGGCGGCACTCACCGTGTGTTCGTAGGTGCTTTCTTTATTGAAGAGGTGCGGAGAGGGGGTGCATGAAGGTACAGACGACAGGTCCTGTTTCGCGGTTTGCCCGCTTCTACAGGTCTCCTGTAGAAGCGGGCAAACCGCGAAACAGGACCTGTCGTCTGTACCTTCATGCACCCCCTCCCCGCACCTCTTCAATAAAGAAAGCACCTACGAACACACGGTGAGTGCCGTCTATTTGTTTTCTATACTTGGACTGGAAACATTATTCTGCTGTAATTGAGATAGATGATGTGCCATATATTCCATTTCTCCCCACACTCTACAGAGGCAAAGAGTACCAGATCAGCAGTGGCAGTAGTGATGCTGTTGCCAGTGTCTCCCACATTTTTTGCTATGTTAAAGGCTTTCCTTTCACTAAAACTGCAACATCCATTGCCCTAAACAAATTTTTACTATAATTTTTAGACATAAGTATAAGGTTTACTAAAAAGTTTAACCTCACCTAATCAAATCTGAAAATGTTGGGGAGTCAACTAGAAATGCTACATAGGGTACATGTGAGGCCAAAAAGGATGATTTAACAGCAAACCGCACAGTGTTGGTGTGATTGTGTTCATAATTGGCAAACTTAAACAGGTTTTCTGAAACAAACCTACATAGTGGTTTAGAGTGTACTGCACACTGAATTTAAAGGGGTTGTCCAATACTGATAAACTATTCACAAGAGCTAAAGTCTCATAGAAAAGTAATATTGATGCTGTGTCTCCTAACAGTCATATCATGTAAGTGCTGCAGCCCATCAGCAGCTACTGATAGACTGCATTGGTCACATCTCATAACAATGTTGTGTGAATAACTAGAGACATGTGGCGCCCCACTGGTCTGGACACCATGAGGGGTACTGCACCCAAGCAAGGGTGTAGTTCTCCAGTAGTCAGAAGATGGGGGATGGTAGGTGTAAAGATCCTCAACACACACACACTTAGGACCCAGGGGGGACCAAGGTCAAAAACCCACGGGAAGGACCCAGTAGGACAACAGGGGTAAAGATGTGTGGGTGGGTAGCAGAGGAAAGAACAGCTTGAGAGAGTTGGAGTTTCTAGCGGAAGAGTGAACAGGTAGCATGTAGAGCTGAGAGAGTGAAAAGTCGAGTCGAGTGAGGAGGATAGAATAGCTAACTGCAGAGAAGGGGACTTGAGTGGTGCTATGCTCATCCTGGGAAGCCGAGAGGAAGGAAACCTAGGGCACCAACAGAGCTGAAGTTGTTTGTGCACCCAAATCCAGGACTGGTTATACCAGACGGAGGGGTTGTGGACTAGAAACAGGGACTGGACCTGAACGCAGCACGGAAGTCTAATACCGAACCATTGAACCGGAGGCTATGAGCTTCATAGGAGCTGTGGCTCACACACCTGGCATATGCCCAGAGAAAGCAGCCGGACATGGGTCCGGGGACAAGGTAGCGGTCGTCCACTAACACCCGAGGCTGCCGGATCAGGGCTCTGCGCTCAGAGGCACTGTCAAGCATAGGCGCTGAGGAACAGAGACCAGAGAGAGAGGGAGAGAGACCAGGACAGGCACACCACTGAGGATCTTATGTGGCACCCCTGTGACCAGGAGGCCATAGTGTGAGCTGCAGCTGTGATAGGCAGGACGGTCACTCCACACAAACACCCACACACACTCTGCCATTGAACCTAAGTCACTTCATGCTAGGCGAGGGGTGGCGGGAGTAACTACGTGTGGGTGGGAAATAGAAAGAACCCAGACAAAGGGGTGGAGGAACTGTAGAAAAACACAGGAACACTAAGTTGGAGGCAGTGATTCCCTGGAGCGTGAGGAAGAGGGAAGCATCCCCAAGCCGAGACACCCTTTAGCTGAGTACTGACTGAGACAAACTGAAAGAACAACAGGGTCTGGTGGCCTGTACCACTGATGGCCAGCCGGGAACCCAGGCTGAACCAGAGGAGAGATAGAAGGAGCCAGGTGAGCCCGGTTAACCCGGGTCACTGGTGGCTGGGCCAGAGAACCAGAGTGCCGGCTCTGTAGATGTGGCTGGCAGCACTTCAAGCCTCTAACCGCGAGACACTCAGCGGGGTGTGGGAACTCTATGTCCCGAGACCCAACTTCCGGTACGGAGTAGGACAAAGCCATCATACTAGGGCTAGTGACCCAGAGTGTGGGACAGATCACTGCAGAGCCCCTGATGGCTCCACCGAACCTGTACGTGAGGGAGGAGAGAGAAATGTGGCGCCCCACTGGTCGGTGCGCTTTGAAGGCGTACTGCACCCAGATCAGTGTGTGTTGTATCCCTTTGGTCAGTGGATGAAGGAGGTTTGCATGTGGCTTTCTCTTACGCATTCACACACCAATTGTGTGAATGTGTAACTAGGGCAACCAATTGGCTGAACCCGTAACCAGGGTAACCAGTCCCGGTGGGAGGTTATATAAGTGGGTATTGAAGAGCGGGAAAAGAGAGAAGAGAGCAGGAGTTCGCGAGGGAGGGTGCCTAAAAGAGGTGACTCACATGAAAAGGGGAATCCTTGGGTGTAAACCGACACCCAGCACCAGACTGTCCTGATAACCGATCTGGGAGGAGCCCGGTCCATTAACGGAGAACCGGCTCCGAGCATGGTGCAGGAGAGTTCAGCCCTAAGCCGCAAATTCGGAGGGCCATGGGCAATCAGATAGCAAGACCCGGTCCAAAGCACATCCCCACCAGGAACTTCATTCAGGATCGTGAGCCCCTTAGGGAAGGGTGAACTCTATGAAGACCGTGGGCCTGGTGTAGAAAAAGAGACTCTGTGCAGGGCCACGGTAAGGAAGTAAGGAGAAGCGCAGAGAGAGGGAAAAAGGGATACAGGAGGGAGAAACTGAAGGAACACCGTTGAAAGCCACAGAAAGACACCCCATCCACTGGCAACTATCCCGGCCAGCTACCCCTAACTGTGTACCTGTAAATTGTTTGGAGGTTAACAGTAAATCCGTACGGAGCCAAAGCAACGTGTGATGTCTTCTTACATCACTGCCCCGGGGACCCCGCTCCACCTACAGGGAGCCTCACCATCAGGCTGCCCATACATCATCCCTGGAGGTCTGCAGCTACGCTGGTGTCATCACCAGACTCCGTAGGTGGCGTTACGAACAATACATTTTTATTATTTTATTTTCCTAATTTTTCAGCCACCACCAGGGCTGTGGATACGGGCACCGGCCACCAGTGACAGCAACCGCAATCAACGCCCGGGATCCGAGTCCCCATGGCCTTGGGGTGGGTCAGAAGCAGAGGGCCTGAAAGGTACATTGAGGGGGAGTGACGCAGAAGAACTATCCCGGCTGCAGTGAGAACTCAAGCCAGTAGCTGCTGTGTGAGTCCGGTCTGCTACAAGTGTTGTAAAGAACTGTAAAGAATTGTTTAAAGCTGAGACTGAGCTGTGGTGTTGAGAGTAAGTACCCGGTCAACTCAAGATCTGTGTGAGACTGTTATTCGAAGTGTGCTCAACCAGGGCTCGCCTACGGAGCCGTATACTGACTGCTTCAGCTGCTGTGTAGGAACCAGTAGTGCCTGCCGAGAGGTATCCTGATCCGTGCTAGCTGGAGGAACTGTGGAGAGAAGATACGCTTAGCATCCCGGGCACGCAGCATCCCTATAACCACATGGGGATCAAGCCCTACCCATGGATGGCTCACCATCCCGGCTGCCACCACCACCACCATCCTCAACAGATTCCACGGCAGCGGTTACCACATTTGCCACGACCCACGGGTGGTGTCACGAATAAACCCCATAAACTTTATTAAGCCCCTTTTTCATTGCCGCACCAGGGAACACGGAGTCGGGCCACGTCGCTGTGGCACCCCAGAGACAGAATGGTCTGAGTCTGAGTACCCCGGCCCCCTGGGGGTGCAACACTTACACCTGCTTCCCCAATCTCTTAAAGACTACACAGGCTGGAGCTTATCTGTGAGACTTTCTAACATCGTATGACCTGTTGAGAAGTACTGTGAGTAAGCCCGGGTACAGAGTTGCAGAACTGTGTGAGACTGTGTTATTTGCGCGGCAACCGACTGTGAAGGCCACTGAACAAGGTAACGAGGCCTGGAGTTAACCTCTGCCTGCTGGATACAGCCAATTCCTAAAACCGCTGCCCTGGGGACCTGCTCTTCCTGTGGGGAGCCACTCCATCCCAGCTGCCCGTCTATCATCCCCAGAGGTTCTGCAGCAGCGGTGACTACCCATAGCCGCAAGCCACGGCTGACATCACAAACAACTCCCCTATAAACTCTATTCCTATCCAATACACCCCTGCTAGAGCACAGACGCTGAATTCAGGGTCATGGAAGCCAGGTTTCGACCCTTGTGACTTCCCAAAAGAAGCATTAAAGCCCGGTTCTGAGTACCCCACGGCCCTGGGGCACAACAGTCATTTTTGGCATCACAAACAGAATAAGAACGGACTTGTATAACCGGATAATGTGTGCCTTAAAAGACTTTCTGAACTGTTGTATGAAAAAAACTTTGCAAAATGGAGACCATGAAATACTGACATGTGCTGGCCCAGGTGCATGCCCAGGCCTCCCGTCGTGAGATGGACCAGCAAAAGTCGCAACGAGCAGGCCCGTCCCGAGTTCCAGCCGAAAACCAAGGGGGCCTGCTTAGCACCGTGCCAACTGCACCCAGAGAAGTGATTGACAGCCGGAAGGGTGGGGTGCAAAAGTCAGACGGCGGGAAGAAGGAAGGAGCACGATGATGTGGTAGTGCCATGGACGGATTGAATAAAATGGCAGCCAGTAATTTCGAGAGCTCGATGGATGAGGGAGCAGAAGTGAGCATTCCTGTGGAACAAAAGGGGAGCACAGACCTGTCCCTGCAGCTAGATGTGGAGTTCTGGACGGCCGCATTAAAAGACCTGAATCTTCACCTAAGCCGGGCTCCGGGCTGAGCGTTTAAGAACTGGAAGAGAACGATCCTAAGTAATGTAGCCCAGGGGTCAGGAGTGTTGAGGCCCCAGTCCTATCGGAAGAAGAGCCCGAGAAGGAGATGCAGACTACCACAGAAGTTGAACCATCCAAAGAGCCTGCCGAACCCGAGGCCACGCTGCCTGTCGAGCCTGCCAAACCAGAGGCTGCACTGTCTGTAGAGCCTGCTAAAGCTGAGGCTAACAGTAAAGCCCATCCAATCAGAGGCTGAACTATCTGAGGGCCGAGCCCCTGAAGAAAGCCACCATGTCGGAGACCACAGCTGCGAGAAGTGAGCAGATGTACTGGATCCGCCGACAGGAGGTGCTGGCAGAGTTCCGAGAGGCCGCCCAAGTGAGAGAGGATCAGGCAAGGAGCAGAGCCGCCCACGCAGAAATCGAGGAGTACTTCACCCAAAGGCGACTGGCTGAGGAGCGGGACAGCAGTGAAGCTCCAGAGCACTGTTGTATTGTAGATAGTATTAGTATAAGTAATCACCATGAACAGTGTGTTAATGTACAGTGTGTTGTGTAATTGTGTAAAATTTGTAGATACCCATTTGTAGATACCCATTATGTAGGTACCCATTACCTAAGTAAAGAGTTTAATAGTAACCGCAGATTTACAGGACAATCATGGACGGTTGAGTACTGGCACTTTTATTGACCAACCTGATTAAGGTGCATTGTTGGTGCTAATGGACACTGATAACAATTGGACACTGTTTAACCTGCAACTGAATCCCTTTTTGCATTTATTACCATTTTTATACTTTTATATTGCTAGGAAACATTTTTTGTTATGCAACGTTAATGTACCATACGTCCCGTAAGGGAAGCCAAGAATTCATGTTGTTATTGTTTAAGCATGCATGCAATATAAAAATGCCAATTCTGTTACCTGGTCGGGTCGCTCGAGGACAAGTGAATTTAATCAAGGGGGAATGTGGCGCCCCCACGGTCTGGACGCCACGAGAGGTACTGCTCCAAAGCCAGGGTGTGGTTCTCCAGTAGTCAGGAGAAGGGGATGGTAGGTGTAAAGATCCTCAACACACACACACATTTAAGACCCAGGGGGGACCATGGGCAAAAACCCAGGGGGAGGACTCAGTGGGACAACAGGAGTAGAGAAGTGTGGGTGGGGAGCAGAAGAAATAACAGCTTGAGAGAGTTAGAGTTTGGAGTGGAAGAGTGAACAGTTAGCATGTAGAGCTGAGAGAGTGAAAAGTCAAGTCAAGTCGAGTGAGGAGGAGAGAACAGCTAAACTGCAGAGAAGGGGACTTGAGTGGTGCTATACTCATCCTGGGAAGCTGAGAGGAAGGAACCCTAGGGGCATCGGCGGAGCTGAAGTTGCCCATGCACCCGAATCTGGGACTGGTAATGCCAAATGGAGGGGTTGTGGTCTGGAAACAGGGACCGGACCTGAACGCAGCACGGAAGTCTAATACCGAATTGCTGAAATGGAGGCTATGAGACTCATAGGAGCTTTGGCTCACACACCTGGCGTATACCCAAAGAATTCAGCCGGACAAGGTCCGGGGACAAGGTACTAGTCGCCCAATCTCACCCCAATCACCCGCTCCCCCAATCTCTTAAAGACTACACAGGCACAGGGCACAGAGTTGCAGAACTGTGTGAGACTGTGTTATTTGCGTGGCAACCGACTGTGAATGCCACTGAACAAGGTAATGAGGCCTAGAGTTAACCCCTGCCTGCTGGACATAGTCAATGCCTACTACCACTGCCCTGGGGTCCTGCTCTACCTGTGAGGAGCCACTCCATCCCAGCTGCCCATCCATTGTCCCCAAAGGTTCTGCAGCAGCGGCGGCTACCCATAGCCACAAGCCACAGGTGGCATCACAACCAGCTCCCCTATAAACTCTATTCCCATCCAATACACCCCTGCCAGAGCACAGATGCTGAACCCAGGGTCATGAAAGCCAGGTCTTGACCCTGTGACTTCCCAAAAGAAGCATTAAAGCCCAGTTCTGAGTACCTCATGGCCCTGGGGCGCAACAGACACAATGTGGAACGATGCTTTTCCAGTAGGTGAGCATATGCTTCTTTTTATTTCTGGCATCGATGCATCTAAGTTGTTCTGTTCTAGTGGAAAACTATGCTCCCATTTGCTTCATGGGTTATGTTTTAATGTAAACCTCAACAGCAGAGGTGTATCTAGGTTTTCTGGCACCCAGGGCAAGAATTCAGTTTGGCGCACGCCCCATGTGGACTGAGTAGTCGTCATATGACCGATGATTGATATATGATTTGCACACTTACAATCGTGTGCCCACGAGCTGCTCTACCTAATTCTCTCAATGTTCAATGAAAAACAAAGTATATTACATGCTGTTAGGATTGGGCTACAGGGATTAGTGTTTGAATTAAAGGGCTCATCTGACTCACCGATGCCGGATGCTCACTTCCCAGGCGATGCAGCACTTGTCACGGTGCCGTGCCTGGGGCTGTGGGGCCCGATGGTCAGATCAAAAGGGGATGAACGGATGGGGATGTTTCTTATGTTGTCGTGACGCCACCTGTGGGATTCCGGTGATTGCAGCTGTGCTGCTTGGGCCTCCGGAGGATGTGCGGCAGCTAAATGGGATGCTCCCCACAGGATGAGCGGGAGTCCCCGGGGCCAGGAGCTGCACCTGATGGAATACGGCAGCTCTGCTGTTTGAGGAATGCAAGGTAATTAACAGTTCTGAAGGAAGGCACGGACACCAGATTCCTCTGTAACGGGTCTTTACTGTAACCGTCAGTATGGTACAGGGTATACAGTCATGGGTAACAGACCGGATGGTTCCAGCACTGACTGGTGTTGGTGCAGAGCTCCAAAGTGTTCCTCTTTTGTCGAACCTTCCCATCTTGTTGGCCGGTGTCGCCTTAGTGTACCAGTTCAGGGTACTAGGGAGACTTCTATTTGGAATCCTCAGCTGCTCCGAATACAGCTGGTCCTGTATCCCAATGGTGAGTCCCTGCTGGCAAAAACAACTTGGTTTCGGCTGTAGTGAGGTGCTTCTTGGAAGCGTCTCCTTCACTCTGGTTTGCTGAGCGGCGGTGGACGTCTGCTCGCCTCGGAACCAGTAATCCGGTAGTTTAGGGCACGGGTATATTTGGACCCGTTCTGTAGCTGCCCTAGGTCCGGTCTCGGTCACCGCTTAGTGGTGCCAGCCGGTAAGTGGTTTTCAGGGCTGCACGGAACTGTGCAGCGCCCTGATCCTCCTTCTCCTACGTTACTCCTGCTTCTTCTCCTAAGTTACTAACTTCCCCCACACAAACTACTCCTTTCACTCCTCCCACCGGGACCTGATTGGCCCTCTCACTCTAGTGTGTTGTGCGGTGTATGGAGCTCTGTGTTTAACCATGTCAGCACTGAGACGGAAGATATTAGATCTTCAGTCAGGGATGCAATACCTTCCTGTGACGCACTCGTTGCGGGGCGCCACACATCCAGGTTTGAGAATAAAGTCTGTAGTCCCTCTAGGTGACTGCAGGCCTCTGAGTTCTCATAGCACGTGCACTGCACACTGTCAGGATTCTCCTCTGTTAATAGCAAGATTGGACGGTCGTGTGAGCACAAGAATGCAATTTATATACTTCGGGCCACATTCTGACCAGATGTGTCTGGCTTTGTTCAGTTCATTTTCATTGATCGAGACCTCGCATGTCTAGTCAGCATGTGACTGCATGTGTGTAAATCGACTATTTACAATTTCAAGACCTCCCTCTCTCACCGCCAGCACCAGAGAATCCTGACAGCGGGCAATGTGGGCTCAATGAGAATTCAGTAGTCTGCAGTCACATAGAGGGACACATCAAGTAACTGCTGACTTATTACACATGAGGAACAATCCCTTTAATGCTTCTAACAAAAACATAGAACCCTTAAATTGTCAGAAGGAACAACACTTTATGAAAGTAGCCATGTATCACAGAATCTTACAGGTTATAGATTGTTAGATATGTACAGGATCATAACCAATAACAGCGCAAAACTGCATCACCGGACCCACCAGAGGTACAGAAATACATCCATATAACCCACATCAGTACAGAAACACAGCATCACAACCCTCATCAGTACATAAATACATCACCAGACCCACCAAAGGTACAAAAATGCATACATATAGCCCCTATCAGTACAGAAACACAATGTCAAACACTCATGAGTGCAGAAATACATCACCATGGGCGTGGCCTAGCCAGCTATGTGAGCGGTCGCAGACTGGGGTTCTCCCGCCTGCAAAACTACCCTTAGCCTGTGACCGCTGCATTGAGGATTAAACTGCTTACCGGCGCCAGCAGCAGGAACATCCACAGACCCCGGGGGTGTTGCTGAGAAAGAGCGGGCCGCGCACATGACCCGTAGGAGGCAAAAAGACGCCGGAACGGTGGAGAGCGGCCGCATGCAAGATGGCGCCGAGGTGCTGGAGGAGGCGGCGAAGGAGAACGCAGCATGCGCCAGGAGAATGGCGGCGGCCGCCCGCCTGGCAAGGTTTGCAGGGGAAGAGGAGAAGGAGGGGAGTGCACCAGGGAGTGGGGAGCTGGAGACTAGGGTTGAAGAGGATGGGGGAGAGTATGAGCAAGCCCAGGAAGACCCCATGGAGGGAATAAATGATCCTCCTGATTGCCCCAGTGCAGAAACAGGGGCTGCCAGTGCACAAGTTAAGGCTACACACAGTGCTGCAGAGCCAACCATCAAAGATGTGTTTCAGATTGTGGCATATGTCAAAGACACTCTTAATACACTGACCCAACAGATGCAGGGAATGCAAGCAGATATGACCCAGATGAAAGCAGCTATGAAAAAAGCAGATGTTAGAGCTGGTGAAGTTGAAGAAAGAGTGGGTTATACTGAAGACAATATAGTGAAACTACAAAAGTCTCATGCTAAATGCCAAAAACAGCTTGCAGATGTTACAGCCAAAAATGACGATCTTGAGAACCGCTCAGGGAGAAATAATGAGAAGATAGTGGGGGTTCCAGAAAAAGCTGAGGGCGCTAACCCCACCGAATTTATGGAAAATTTGGCTGTTACAAAAAATTGGTGCGGAAGCCCTCTCTAAGGTGTTTGTGGTAGAGAGGGCGCACAGAGTGCCGATGAGACCCCAGCCTCCTGGTATGGCTCCCCGTGCTATTCTAGCCTGAATACTAAATAACAGGGACAGAGACACTATTCTCAAGAAGGCAAGGACTGCTAAAGATATGACAATCAATGGTCAGAGTGTTTCCATCTATTCGGACTACTCCCCAACGGTTCAGAAAATGAGGATGCGTTTTGCAGAGGTCAAAAAAAGATTGAAAGGATTAGGAGTGGTGTACTCCATGTTGTACCTGGCCAAGCTGAGGGTGGCTGCATTTGACAGAGTACAGTTTTTCCAGATACCGGAAGATGCCATGGACTGGATTGACTGCAACGCCAAAAAGTTGCGAGAACAGGGGGCTGGCTGAGTGATAGTGGACAGACAATTATCACCAGGGTGATTCTTTTCCTTAAGTTTTTTTTTTTAATCCCTTTAATTTTTTCTTTTTGGGATTTGCACAAAAATTTTTCTTGTTTTTTCTGTCCTAGTTGACCAGTCCATTTAAGTGACTGGGATAAACTTTCTCTAGTGGACATGCTGCTCGACTGAGTGGCTGCGGCGGGCTCACAGAGCTTATTTAGAACATATTTGTAAGAAAATGTAATTTTCCTCAATTGTTTACTAAAGGCGGGAGGGGGATAGTGGGAAAGGGTATTGATCTAATCTAGATTTCCATGCTAAAGCGGAGTTAGGCCTAGTGTTAGTTAGATAGGGTGGGGCTGGTTGGGTGATTTTACCCACTCTCGAGTAGAGAGAAGAGAAGTTAGGGGAGGGGGAATGGATGGTGGGAGGGAGTTGGGGGAGTTGGGGGGATATGTTCAGATGGGTGGGGGGGGGGGGTAAGGAGGGGTAGACAGCTCATTGCAAGGTTCTATGTGATATGGAATATGTCATATGATGTGATATGGCTGAAACAATTAAAGTAATTGCCTGGAATATTCGGGGACTTGCAGACAGAGTTAAAAGGGCAGCGGTGCTACACCATGCTCTTTCATTTAAACCTTCTATATTATGTTTGATGGAAACACACCTAGTTAAAGAGAGAACTGGTGTGTTGGCTAGGAAGTGGATCAGGCAGGCGTATCACGCCACGTATTCTAGTTATGCAAGGGGGGTCTCGGTCCTGGTACATGCCCCAGTGCCTTATGAAGAGGTGGAGGTGCATGTGGATAAAGATGGACAGTATGTGTTCTTAGTGTGTCGTTTGCATGGAAGAATGTTGTGTTTGATTGCAGTATACTTCCCACCGCCATATATGGGGACAAAGTTTCAGGAGATCTTAGCACTAACTAGACACAGGGTGGGGATCCCAATTTTGATTATCGGGGATATGAATAAAGTTATGCACTTAGAGCTGGATAAATGTGGATCTAGTATGAGGGTGCCCGGGGGAGAAGTGGATACAGCATTTGCGAAACATGTACGGGAATTAGGATTGGTTGATTTGTGGATGGTGAGGAATACTGAAGTGCGGGGTTTCTCATGTTTTTCATCCTCACACAGGACCAGGGCCGCACCGTCCATTGGACAAGGTGAGCCCTGTCATTCAGGCGGCAGCCGGCAGGGGGAGCGGCAGTGCAGAAGGGGGCGGCGCCTCAATGCAAGCAGCCTCCCCCTGTCATGGCGCCGGCCGCTCACCCCGCGCACCGGAGGTAAGCGGCGACCGCCGGGGGAGAGGCACAGAAGGGGCGGCAGGGGCCCCAGGCATCATTAGCACCCCCCCCCCGGGACTCACGGCCGCGGCCGGCAATCACTGCCGCGGGTCAGGCGGCGGGTGGCGAGCCGGTCATTATAGAAGGGGCGGCAGCCCCAGGCTCCAACAGCACCCCCCCCCCCGTAGTCAGTGCGGCTCAGGCGGCAGTGGGGCTCGGTGCACCCTGCACAGGACCATGTCACGCATAGACCTTGCTCTGGGGGATGGGTTACTGGATTCTTGGGTGCAGGAAGTGGAGTACTTGCCCAGAATAGCATCGGACCATAAACCATTGGCTGTGGTGTTAAACACTGATTGGACACGGGGAGGAAATAGGAGGGAATGGAAGGTACACCCGACATGGTTGAGATCTATAGACATGGAGAGAGTTCGAGGAGAGATAGAGGTGTATTTTCAGGAGAATGAGGGGAGTACATCATTGGGTGCGGTGTGGGATGCCATGAAGGCTTTCCTTAGGGGATTATTCATGCGGGATATCTCTAGGTGTAAATCTGAATCCAGGAGAGAGGAGGGGCAGGTATTGGATGAGTTGAGGGTTGCGGAGGCGGTTGGTCAGCCCACCCCGGGGGCACAGTTACGGTTGAAGTGAGCACAAGAGGCATTGAATCAACTCTCCCTGAGGAATGCTAGGAGAAGACAGGAATTTCAGGGAATGACGTTTTATGAGGAAGGGGAAAGGGTTGGTCACCTACTGTCGTTGGTGGCTGCAGCTCAGAGAGAGTCGTCTTTTGTGCATACTATACTATGATAGATGAAAGAGGTACACTAGTCACTGACACAGGGGGCATTCTAAATATCTTTAAACAGTTTTATACGGATCTATATTCCTCTACATTGAATGCATCTAGGGATGAGATCACAGCCTTCTTGGCGGGGGCTAACCTGAGGAAACTAAATATGGAAGACAGAGATAGTCTAAAGGCTCCTTTAACTACAGAGGAATTAGAAGCGGCATTGGCACTATGTCAATTAATAAGGCCCCGGGAGCAGACGGATTACCAGTAGATGTCTACAAGCAGCTTAAAGATGTTCTCCTGCCTAGGCTTTGTGGGGTTTTTCGGGGGGCGCTGGGGGAGGGATGTCTGCCCGAATCTATGAGGGAGGCGACGATAGTGGTACTCCCTAAGGAAGACAAGGACGCCCGCAAGCCGGAATCCTATAGGCCCATTTCACTACTGTCGGTGGATGCCAAGCTGCTTGCTAAAGTGATGGCGGCCAGGCTGGCCGGGGTCGTCCACACTGTGGTGCACCCGGACCAGACTGGATTCATGCCTCACAAATCCACAGCTATTAATCTGTGAAGGTTATTTCTAAATATTCAATTACCTGCTGATAATGCAGGCTATAGAGCGGTGGCATCCTTAGACGCCCATAAGGCATTTGACAGTGTGGAGTGGGACTATCTCTGGTTGGTTCTTGAACGGATGGGTTTCGGTCCGGTATTTATATCATGGGTGAGGCTGCTATATTCCTCCCCGGCGGCGAGAATCAGGGTAAATGGAGAGAGATCAGAGAAATTTCTTCTAAATAGAGGGACATGGCAGGGCTGTCCTCTCTCTCCATATTTGTTTGCCCTGGCATTGGAACCTTTAGCTGCGCATATTCGAGGGGCAGCTGGGATTAAGGGGTTTCAATTTGGGCCGGTGGAGGAAAAAGTTGAGCTTTATGCGGACGTTATCCTTTTGTTTCTCTGGGACCCCCTAGACTCCCTGAATCAGGCAGTGAGGAAGGTTGAGGAATTTGGGAAACTGTCCTGGCTAAGAATAAACAAATCCAACTTAATGATGATAGACAGGGAGAACGTGGTGGACAGGAAAGTATTGGGGTGTACTAAATTGAGACTAGTTGATCAATTTAAGTACTTGGGGGTACAGGTTCCACTGCCCATAGAAAACTACATGAAACTGAATCTGCTGCCGCTCCTGGCTAAACTTAGGGATAAGACCCAGACTTGGGGCAGGCTGCGTCTCTCGGTGGTGGGCAGGGCCAACCTGACTAAAATGATACTCATGCCTAAGCTCCTTTATATACTTCACAACTCACCAATATGGCTTCCGGGAGTTATTTTCCAGAAACTAAATTCCCTCTTTAGAGACTTGGTTTGGGGGGGGAAACAACCCAGGATCAAGCTAGAGATTCTGCAAAGGTCCAAGGAAGAGGGGGGTTGCACTGCCTAACCCACGGATATATTTTTTGGCGTCTCAGAGTCAGCATCTGAGAGGCTAGTCTACGGAGACAGGGGGTGGTTCAATACAGGCGGTACTGACCTATTTTGTGGGAAGAAGCCCTCTGGTTCAGGGATTGGAAACAGGTAGATTTAACCGGTTGGGAGGGAAGTTCCCCACCCTGTGTCTAATACATAAAACGTGGTCCACAGTCAAGAGAATAAGAGGAGTTTCTGGCCTAACCATATACACTCCCATCTGGCTAAATGAAAAACTGAGTGAATTATACAAACTTGGGGATTGGAAAGACTGGTGTGCCAAAGGACTACAATACGTGACGCAATTACTTGTGAATCAACAATTGAAAGAGTTTGATATACTGAAGGAAGAATTTGGCATTCTAGAATTAGATAGATATAGATATCTCAGGATCCAAAATGCACTCAGAAGGCAGAGACGGGAAACTGGACTCCAGGTACAGAAAGATATAGTCCTTGACTATATTTGTATGGAGGGGACTAAGAGGGGGTAATTACCACCATATACAAAGATATTTTACATACATTCCTGCTGAAGCATCCGGTGGGCGCTCGGAGTAAATGGGAAGAGGAGCTGGGGGTGCTGGAGGATGAGATATGGGAGTCGGTTTTAGAGTATGTACCAAAACTATCACTGAGTGAGCCGGGATGAGTTTCGTAGTTGTACACCATTCACAGAGTATACAGATCTCCTGAATTTTTATACAAGATTGGGATGAAAGACACGTCAGAATGTCCAAAATGTAAGAATGAGAATGCAGGAATTATATATATGCTGTGGGAGTGTCCGAGGCTACAGGCCTTTTGGATGGTAGTGATTGCAATGATTGAAGGAAAGTATGAATGTGTGGTGCCTAGGAACCCACTAGTATGTGTGTTGAGATATGTGGAGGACATACAGGTTACCAGTGCTGAGAAGATAGCGATAGCCAGACTGTTATATAAGGCTAGGAAATTAATCGCTAGGGGCTGGATCGGGACCGAGCCCCCCTCTAGGAAGGAATATGTTCAACAGGTGGAATATACCATTAGCTTGGAAGAGGGTATATACCGGAGGAGAGAAGCTTTAACGACATTTGAACAACTCTGGGCGCGATGGAAGGGTATATGTGTATAACTTATGGGATTTACTGTTCTTTAAAGTCAACTTATGAATACGAAGCAGGTTCTAAAGCTTTGCTATAGATTAATAATACTGTTTTTCGAATGCCATTATATCTGGCAACACTGTATATGTAGGGACATGGATACCAGAGGTGATTTTTGCTGTCTATAGAGGGGAAGGGGGCGGGAGGAAGGGATGTTGGGGTTATATTCTGTAAGGGGAGTTTGGGATATAATGTTAAAAGCTTATGTGCAAATTAGATGCAATATATTGTATTTCTGTTTGGCAAATAATCATATTATAAACATCTAATTCAAAAAGAAATACTTCACCATACCCATCAGAGGTACAGAAATACATCATCCAAACCCTCATCAGTAACAAAATTCATCATCAGAACCACCAGAGATGCAGAAATACATAACTAGAACCCCCATCAGTACATGTATACATCCATATAACCCCTATCACCATAATAATACAGCATCACAATCCTCATCAGTACAGAAATTCATAATCAGAACCAACATCAGTAAATGGTAAAACAATTGTAATGTCAGGTCAGACCCATACACATTTGTGCTGCTTGAACCTACAACTCCTACTACATCATTAACAATGGTAAAGAGACACTGGGAGTTGTTGTTACCAGTCACCATCACATCATACAAGAAATACAGTACTGATAAGAATTACCGTATATACTCGTGTATAAGCCGACCCGTGTATAAGCCGACCCCCCTACTTTTGCCCCCAAAAACTGGGAAAACCTATTGACTCGCGTATAAGCCTAGGGTGGACAATGCAGCAGCTACCGGTACTGAAAAAATTTTAAAAATGAAAATAGATACAAATAAAATGTTGAACTTTTATTTTAAATAGTAAACTACCAATGCAGCAGACCACCGTCCTGTTATAAAGCCCCCTATCACTGGTATATAGCCCACCATCCCTGTATATAGCAGCCATAACTAGTATACAGTTGCCGCCAGCAGGGGTAACACGGAGGCCCCCCAGCAGGGGTAACACAGAGGCCCCCCAGCAGGGGTAACACAGAGGCCCCCAGCAGGGGTAACACAGAGGCCCCCAGCAGGGGTAACACAGAGGCCCCAGCAGGGGTAACACAGAGGCCCCCAGCAGGGGGTAACACAGAGGCCCCAGCAGGGGTAATACAGAGGCCCCCAGCAGGGGGTAACACAGAGGCCCCCAGCAGGGGTAATACAGAGGCTCCCCAGCAGGGGTAACACAGAAGCCCCAGGAGGGGTAATACAGAGGCTCCCCCCAGCAGGGGTAACACAGAGGCCCCCAGGAGGGGTAATACAGAGGCTCCCCCAGCAGGGTAACACAGAGGCCCCAGCAGGGGTAACACAGAGGCCCCCAGCAGGGGTAATACAGAGGCCCCCAGCAGGGGTAATACAGAGGCCCCCAGCAGGGGTAATACAGAGGCCCCCAGCAGGGGTAATACAGAGGCCCCCAGCAGGGGTAATACAGAGGCCCCCAGCAGGGGTAATACAGAGGCTCCCCCAGCAGGGGTAATCTCACCCCCTCGGTGTGCAGGCACCCGGGTCCTCCAGCTGCTCCGTCTGCAAGCGCGGCTTCTAATACCGGCGTCCTCCCCGCTCTTCCTGTTTAATTGCGATCATGTGACCGGTCACATGATCGCAATCAAACAGGAAGAGCGGGGAGGACGCCGGTATTAGAAGCCGCGCTTGCAGACGGAGCAGCTGGAGGACCCGGGTGCCTGCACACCGAGGGGGTGAGATTACCCCTGCTGGGGGGAGCCTCTGTATACATGGGGGGGGGCAGGGAGACAGCGGGGGAGGCTATACTGTGCTGGGGAGCAGCAATGTACTATGCGCTGCTCCCCATGCATAATTAATGAGCGGCACCACGTGACGTGCCGCTCATTCTGCAGCCTCCCCCCGCCTCCTCCTGCCTCCTGCAGTACCCGGACAACAGCCCCCACCACACCACACAGTATATACTCGTGTATAAGCCGAGGGGGGACTTTTCAGCCCAATTTTTGGGCTGAAAAAGTCGGCTTATACACGAGTTTATACGGTAGTCAGTATCACAAATACGGTGTTTATATCCACGTACCTTATAGATGACTTTGTCTCTGATCGGGGTCATCTTTTTCTTTTCTACCTCTTGTCCAGACACCATGATGACTTTTCACATCCACAGCTCGTCTCTGGAGACGTCCATCTTCTCAGGTCTTCAGCACATCCTGGCACGATATCCTTAAAAATAGCAAAATGATCAAAATTCTTATGAGTAAAAATATCAGCCCTACGCTGTGCCCGGAATAAATAATTGCTCCTTCTCAGTGTTCCCTGCACAAAATACGATTTACACACTGTCTCTCTTTTGGCGCATGCCCTCCACACTGCTCCCTCATCACACTGCCCTCTCTTTTCCATACTTAGCTCCCTGGTCACACTGTCCTCTCACACTGTGTCCCCCTATACTGCCCACCGTTTATATGTGGTGCCCCAATATCCGGTTGCTACAATACCGCACTTGGAAGCAAGAAAAGGTACCCACATCAGGTGAAACACACACACACAACACCTTCCCAACTCCAGGCCTGAAGGGGGAGCTCTAAAACCCGAGGTCAGGGCAGGTCACCTATAAATTCTGTTCTGGGGGTGGGGTTAGGAAGTTCAGTTCCTAGGAAGACTGTAGAAGACATCCTACGGTCGGGAGCCGTGTCAGGCCCGTCCGAGGAAGGTGACTAGCCAGTGTGAGTGACCCGTAGGTGAGGGTCTGAGGAAGTGGAGGAGTAGGTTTTGGGAGTTGAGCAGTGCCAGCTCGCCCCAGCACCGAGCGCAGGACAGACAAACCGGAAGGCGGGTGATTCTAAATTGCTCGCCCACAAAAAGGTCAGGAGACACAGCAGCACCAAAGAGCTCAGGAAGTCAGAAAAGAGTAACGTAAATGGAGATCAAGCCGCCTGTCACACGGCCAAGACAGAACAAGAAAGGAGAGGGTTGCAGCACAGCTTCAAGAAGCCAGGGAGTGGTGCAGCAGGAAGGCCTCAGAACTTGCCAGGTGTGGAAAACCTCAACTTGCTTCCAGGCTCCGGACCCCTAACACCACTTGTGAACTGTACCCTGGATATACCTGCTACTAACTTCAGTAAAGGTAAAGGAGACTGTCATCCCTGTGTTTGTCGGTTATTTTGTACACTAAGTCCTCCACCCCCAACTAATCCATCACTTCCATAGACTATACGGTTGCCTTGGGGAGCCGCTCTTCCCGTGGAAAGCTAGATCATCTCAGCTGCTACTCTCATCATCCCCAGAGGTCCCGACTGCAGCAGCGGCTATACCGGCCACATCCCACAGGTGACATCATGACAAACTCTTTTATTTTTGCTCTTATTTCTCTTTTCATCCATTTTTTCAATTCCCCCTTTTAACTGATCGCCCGACGAGGGGATCATGGACCGGGTCACGCCACCGTGACATCCTGCAGCCCCCGACGACATCGGGAGGGCCCGATTCCACGTATCCCACAGTCCCCGCATCAGGCGAGTCATATACTGTTCTCCCTCATCAAATTCGATCTCCTCTTCACTCCACATACTGTGTTGGCAACCATCCCCCTCACTCCTCGTATTGTGTCCACACTCTTCCCCCTCATTCCGCATAACGTACCGCAACCATCCCGCTCTCTCTCCATATACTGCGCCACAGCCATCCCCTCTCACTCACCATACTGTGCTGCAGCCATTCCCCCTCACCATACTATGCCGCAGCCATCCCCCCTCACTCACCATACTGTGCCACAGCCACCCCCCCTCACCATACTGTGCCGCACTCATCCCCTCTCACCATAATGTGCTGCAGCCTTCCCCCCTCACCATACTGTGACACAGCCATCCTCCCTCACTAACCATATTGTGTCGCAGCCATTCCCCCTCACTCAGCATACTGTGCCTCAGCCATTTCCTCACGCCTCAACTGTGTCCACACTGATCCTCAAATTTACAACCTTGGTTAACATATATTCGCCCCACTCTCTCCCCTGAGGTTTGGTTCACATATACTCCCTTCACCCTCTATCTCAAGTTTGATTCACATATACTTCCCCCACCCTCTCCCTCTCGTCCAGTTTGGCTCACGTTTTCTCCCCCCACCTTGGCTCACATATACCCCCCCTCCCTCTATCACCAGTTTGGCTCCCATACTCTCCCCCAATTTGGCTCACACATTCTCCCCCCTCTCCTCTCCCCTAGTTTGGCTCTTATTCTTCCCCCCTCTACCCCCTAGTTTGGCTCACCTATTCCCCCCACCTCTCCCCCCAGTTTGGCTCACTTATTCCCCACCATCTCCACCCCCATTTTAGCTCTATTCCCCCCTCCCCCAGTTTGGCTTACTTATCCCCCTCCTCCCCCCAGTTTGGCACTTATTCTCTCCCCCCAGTTTGGCTCACTTATCCCCCCTCCCCTCAGTTTAGCTCTTATTCTCCCCCCAGTGTGGCTCACTTATTCCTCCCCTCCCTCCAGTTTAGCTCCTATTCTACAACAAGTTTGACTCTTGTTCTCCCCCTCTCCCTCCAGTTTGGCTCACTTATTCCCCCTCCTCTCCCCCCCAGTTTGGCTCTTATTCTCCCCCCTCTAGTTTGGTTCACTTATTACTCCCCCTCGCAGTCCCTCTTCCCCTAATTACATTCTTCTTCGGGGTCTTCAGCTCCTGCAGCTGGAGCACTTTTCCCCATCCTGCTGCCTCTGCACCGCAGGGCCGCCGAGTGACCTCAGTAACGTGATCAGGTGACCTGATCGCGTTACTGAAGTCCACCTGACCCGGAAATGCCAGGTATCAGGGAGCTATTCCATTGTACTCATAGCCGCTCTGTACCATGGATAGCAGGAGCCAGCACCCGGCATTTTCTCTGTTCCTGCTGTCAGTTGATAGCATGGACAGAGAATAGCTGGCTGGCTCCCACCGCGTGATAGGGCGGAATATGAGTCCAGAGGGGAGACACCTCGGGCGCTGAGCAGGAGGCTGAGGGCGCTCCCTGTCTGCTGTGCTCGGGGCAATGCCCCGCCAGCCCCCCTCCTAGAAACGGCCCTGCTCAACAGTGACATATCCTTAAAAAGATTGACACCAGCATTACTAATATACGTAAATGGGATCTGCTGGATGTTCTGCTGTGGTGACTATTTCTTGGGAAACTGCATCTTACATGAAAATCTATAGATACAATCTACTTATATAATCGGGAGTTTGGGATTTGGGCGTTGTAGCCGAATCCCAGAATCCCTTGCGGCACTGCGAGCGATGACGCGATAGCGTCATCGCGAGTAGTGTCCGCTGCCCACCCGTCCGCCCCGCCGCGAGCGATGACGCATTGCGTCATCGCAAGCCAGCTCGCGGCCTCCGCGAGGTCTCCGCTGCCCCTCGCTGCTCTATCACCGAGGGGGGCCTCGGTGACGCCATGCAGCTGCAGTAGCGGTTCCTTGAGGCGACATGTTATTTCCAAGATGGCGTCCAAAATCTCGCGACATTTCGGCGCCATCTTGGATATTACATGTCGCCGCAGGGACCATCCCACCGCTACCCGCTGCTCCATTCCCTCCTCTCCCCGCTCCATTGCGCAACCCCCCGCTTCATTGCGCGCCCCCCACGCTCCATTGCACGCCCCTCCGCTTCATTGCACGCCCCCCTCCACTCCATTGCGCGCCCCCCCCCCGCTCCACTGCACGCCCCCACAGCTCCATTGTGCGCCCCCCCCCCACCTCTTCATTACCCCTCCCCGTCCCCGTCTCACCCGCTGCTCCGTCTCACCCGGTCATCAGCGGTCATGTGACAGGCTCTTCAGCCCGCCTATCACATGACCGCTCATTACTTGCTGCCTTTTCAACACCGGCTGTGGCTCAGACAGGATGGCAGGGGGGATCCATCCTGCGCTGACCACTGCCCCTCCATCCTGCGCTGACCACCCACTGGCCCTCCATCCTGCGATGACCACCCACTGGCCCTCCATCCTGCGCTGACCACCCACTGGCCCTCCATCCTGCGCTGACCACACACTGGCCCTCCATCCTGCGCTGACCACCCACTGGCCCTCCATCCTGCGCTGACCACCGACTCCCCCTCCATCCTGCGCTCACCACTGGCCCTCCATCCTGCGCTGACCACTGCCCCTCCATCCTGCGCTGACCACCCACTGGCCCTCCATCCTGCACTGACCACTGAGCCTCCATCCTGCACTAACCACTCACTGGCCCTCCATCCTGCGCTGACCACCCACTGGCCCTCCACTCTGCGCTGACCACCCACTGGCCCTCCATCCTGCGCTGACAACCCACTGGCCCTCCATCCTGCGCTGACCACCCACTGGCCCTCCATCCTGCGCTGACCACTGCCCCTCCATCCTGCGCTGACCACCCACTGGCCCTCCATCCTGCGCTGACCACTGAGCCTCCATCCTGCGCTGACCACCCACTGGCCCTCCATCCTGCGCTGACCACCGACTCCCCCTCCATCCTGCGCTCACCACTGACCCTCCATCCGCCGCTGACCACTGGCCCTCCATCCTGCGCTGACCACTGCCCCTCCATCCTGCGCTGACCACCCACTGACCCTCCATCCTGCACTGACCACTGAGCCTCCATCCTGCACTAACCACTCACTGGCCCTCCATCCTGCGCTGACCACCCACTGGCCCTCCATCCTGCGCTGACCACCCACTGGCCCTCCATCCTGCGCTGACAACCCACTGGCCCTCCATCCTGCGCTGACCACCCACTGGCCCTCCATCCTGCGCTGACCACTGCCCCTCCATCCTGCGCTGACCACCCACTGGCCCTCCATCCTGCGCTGACCACTGAGCCTCCATCCTGCGCTGACCACCCACTGGCCCTCCATCATGCGCTGACCACTCACTGGCCCTCCATCCTGCGCTGACAATCCACTGGCCCTCCATCCTGCGCTGACCACCCACTGGCCCTCCATCCTGCGCTGACCACTGCCCCTCCATCCTGCGCTGACCACCCACTGGCCCTCCATCCTGCGCTGACCACTGAGCCTCCATCCTGCGCTGACCACCCACCGGCCCTCCATCTTGCGCTGACCACCCACTGGCCCTCCATCCTGCACTGACCACCCACTGGCCCTCCATCCTGCGCTGACCACCGATTCCCCCTCCATCCTGCGCTCACCGCTGACCCTCCTTCCACCGCTGAGCACTGAGCCTCCATCCTGTGCTGACCCCTGACCTTCCATCTGCCGCTCACCACTAAGCCTCCATCCTGTGCTGACCACCCACTGGCCCTCCATCCTGGGCTGACCACTGAGCCTCCATCCTGCGCTCACCACTGACCCTCCATCCTGCGCTGACTACTGAGCCTCCATCCTGCGCTGACCACTGAGCAAGCCTCCATCCTGCGCTGACCACTGAGCCTCCATCCTGCGCTGACCACTGAGCCTCCATCCTGCGCTGACCACTGAGCCTGCATCCTGCGCTCACCACTGGCCCTACATCCTGCACTGAACACTGAGCCTCCATCCTGCGCTGATCACTGAGCCTCCATCCTGCGCTGACCACTGAGCCTCCATACTGCGCTGACCACTGAGCATCCATCCTGCGCTGACCACTGAGCCTCCATCCTGCGCTGACCACTGAGCCTCCATCCTGCGCTGACCACTGAGCCTCCATCCTGCGCTGGCCACTGAGCCTCCATCCTGCGCTGACCACTGAGCCTCCATCTGCCGCTGACCACTGAGCCTCCATCCTGTGCTGACCACTGAGCCTCCATCCTGCGCTCACCACTGGCCCTGCATCCTGTGCTGACCACTGAGCCTCCATCCTGCGCTGACCACTGAGCCTCCATCCTGCGCTGACCACTGAGCCCTCCATCCTACGCTGACCACTGAGCCTCCATCCTGCTCTCTCCACTCTGCCTCCATCCTGCGCTCTCCACTCTGCCTCCACTGCACTCTCATCTGCTCCATCTGCACTCTCCACTCTGCCTCCATCCTGCGCTCTCCACTCTGCCTCCATCCTGCGCTCTCCACTCTGTCTCCATCCTGCGCTGACCACTCTGCCACCATCCTGCGCTGACCACTCTGCCACCATCCTGCGCTGACCACCAAGGCCTACATCCTCCGCTGACCACTCTGCCCCCATCCTGGCTGACCACTCTGCCCCCATCCTGCGCTCACCACTCTGCCCCCATCCTGCACTGACCACTCTGCCCCCATCTTGCGCTGACCACTCTGCCTCCATCTTGCGCTAAACTACCACCGCGCAGTGAACCACTGAGCACCGCACTCTGCAACCCACTGAGTCACTGCACTGTGCAAACCACAGAGTCATCACACTATGCAAACCACTGAATACACTGCTAACCACTAAGCCATCATACTGTGCTAAACACTAAGCCACCATACTGTGCTAACCACTGAGCCACCGTATACAGTGCTAACCACTAAGCCACCGTATACATTGCCAACCACTGAGCCCTCATACTGTGCTAACCACTGAGCCACCATATACACTGCTCACCACTGAGCCACCATAAAGTGCTAACCACTGAGTCACCGTATACAGTGCTAACCACTGAGCCAGCGTATACTGTGCTAACCACTCAGCCACCATATACAGTGCTAACCACTCATCCACCATAAACAGTGCTAACCACTCAGCCACCATAGTACGCTAATCACTGAGTCACCGTCTACAGTGCTAACCACTGAGCCACCTTATACAGTGCTAACCACTGAGCCACCATATACAGTGCTAACCACGAACCCTCCATACTGACTTAACCACTCTGCCTCCATATAGTGCTAACCACTGAGCCACCATACTATGCTAAACACTGAGCCACCATGCAGTGCTAACCATTGAGCCACCATACAGTGCTAACCACTGAGACACCTTACAGTGGTTACCACTGAGCCATCGTGCAATGCTAACCACTGAGCGACTATATACTGTGCTAACCACTGAGCCACCATACTTTGCTAACCACAAAGCCACCATACAGTGCTAACCACTGAGCCACCATACAGTGCTAACCACTGAGACACCTTACAGTGGTTACCACTGAGCCATCGTGCAATGCTAACCTCTGAGCGACTATATGCTGTGCTAACCATTGAGCCACCATACAGTGCTAACCACTGAGCCACCATACAGTGCTAAACACTGAGCCATCATATACAGTGCTAACTACTGAGCCACCATACTGTGCTAACCACTGAGCCACCATATACAGTGCCAACCACTGAGCCACCATACAGTCCTAATCACTGACTCACCATATACAGTGCTAACCATTCAGCCACATTACTGTTCTCATTATTGAGCCACAATATACAGTGCCAACCACTGACCCACTATACAGTGCTAACCACTGATGCTCCGTATACAGTGCTAACTACTGAGTCAGCGTATACTCTGCTAACCACTGAGCTCCCGTATACTCTGCTAACCAATGAGCCGCCGTAAAGTCTGCAAAGCACTGAGCCCCCATATACTCTGCTAACCCATGAGCCCCGCATACTCTGCTAAGCACTCTGCTGCAGGCAGGAGGGGGCCGGGGAACAGCGGTTGGGTGCCCCCAGGAGGGGCCCCCCTCCTGCCCGCACCGGCCGCTGTTCCCTGGCCTTCTCCTACCCGCACCTGCCCGCTCTTCACCAGCCCTCTCCTGCCCGCACCCGGCCGCTCTTCCCTGGCCCCCTCCTGGCCGCTGTCCCCTAGCCCCCTCCTGTATTTCGCCATCGTTGCACACTGACATCGCTGCACACCGGTACTGCTGTAGGTATCTATATATAAGCACCAATGTTGTACCGCTATTCCGGCATGCACCGCGGCACCGTCGTGAGCGATGGCACGCAGCGCCTTCGCGAGCCACTATTCACAGACTCAGACCTGCAAGCGGTGGCGCGCTTGCAAGCCGCAGTCACGCCCCCAATGGTTACGTCGCCATTCACAGCCCCACGAGCGATGGCGCACTCGTGCGCCACCACCAGCCGCAGTCACACCAGGCACAGTTGCAACGCCATTCACACCCGCACGAGCGCAGTAACCATCCGTCACCGCGCATGCGCATTCACGAAATTTACCTCACAGCAAGGACACGCCCCTATTTCCTCCACTCTAGAAGTACGCAGCTCTCATAGAAGAAGTCGGTGGTGACAGCCATTACGTCACATCACCTCTCCACCCACCAGGACGCCCATTAAGGTCGCCTTCACGCCCACAAAGCTGTTACCCACAGAACTACCTGTATATACTCTGCTACCCACGCAGCTGCCTGTATACTCTCTGACCCACAGAGACACCTGTATATACTCTGCTACCCACGCAGCCGGCTGTATACTCTGCTACTCACAGAGCTGCCTGTATATACTCTGCTACCCACGCAGCTGACTGTATACTCTGCTACCCACAGAGCTACCTGTATATACTCTGCTACCAACGCAGCTGCCTGTATACTCTGCGACCCACAGAGACACCTGTATATACTCTGCTACCCACGCAGCCAGCTGTATACTGTGCTACCCACGCAGCTGCCTGTATAAACTCTGCTACCCACGGAGCCACCTGTATAAACTCTGATACCCACGCAGCTGGCTGTATACTCTGCTACCCACAGAGCCGCTTGTATACTTTCCTGCCCACAGAGCCGCCTGTATAATCTGCTACCCCCTCAGAGCCGTCTGTATACTCTGCTACCTACAGACCCGCCTGTATACTCTGCTACCCACAGAGCCCCCTGTTTACTCTGCTACCACAGACCCGCCTGTATAATCTGCTACCCACAGAGCCGCCTGTATACTCTGCTACCCACAGAGCCGCCTGTACTACTGTACCACAAGCGCTTTACACACAATTTATTTCACCGCGCTCCCGATGCAATTGCATCGGGCCTTTTTACTAGTAAGGAATATCATTGAATGCCTTGTCTTCTTTTCATTGAAACGTGCATATTCTAAGTTGAGGGAATACATTTGATGCTCGAGTCTGAAAGGCCAATTGAGTACGATTACACAATTTAATCTTTTTCATTGTGGCTAAAGAAAAACAGCAACCTAGACAAAATAAATATACACTCACTTTCCTTTATTAGTGTCTTGATTTTAAACATTTAACCAGTGAAATAATGACCTTTGGGTATTTTATAATGTGATCATAAGTGAAGAATTAGACAAAGCTCAAACAACTATGATATGACTAATGGTGAGTCTTTGTAGATGTATTTTATGGTGCAATGCCTACTCCTACAGACAATCATTTAATGGAGTATTGCATGTGCAGAATCAGATAAACCAAGTTCTAAGACTTCGAGAAGGAATTCCTGACATTTGTGATGATATCACAAGCTTTAGCTTTGTAATAATAGCATCATGCAGGCTGACTTACTACATGCTGGCTACAATGTTTACAGACTTGACTCCTTCAGTAAAATGAAAAGAAAAAAATAAAGTGTGGAAAATATAAAAGGGGTGGGGGACAAGAGGCACAATAGTGCCCTATCACTAGTGACACTGTGAATCAGGGTGGTGCTGTGAAGCCACTCACTTTGGTGTGGTTGTGATCCCCACAACTGGTTTGAAAGCGTGAAGCAATAATGAGCTGCTGCAAGACCTCCACCGACCACTAACCAGTGGTGAAATCCAGAAAGAAGATGGGAATGCAGGTGTGTCACGGTCCGCGCTGCTCCTAGGCTTAAAAACTCACCAAAGAGTCAAACTTTCCTTAAGCAGATTTCTAAGCTTTATTCTTTCTCCTCCTTGGAAATCTGTTTAAGGAAAGTTTGACTCTTTGGTGAGTTTTTAAGCCTAGGAGCAGTGTGGACCATGACACACCTGCATTCCCATCTTCTTTCAAGAAAAAAATAAAGACATTTCTTTTTTAAGGCTCTTATACAAAGGATCAGGGAGGAACTGGGATCCAGTCCTGGAAATGAAAGCACAAAGGACTGTGTTGTCCCATCCACCTCCCCAGCTTGGGGTCTTTGTTACTAATATTACCCTGCCTTGTGGAAATTAGGGTTATTATGGCCATTGTCAGATAAGAATACTTTATACCCATCAGAGAAGATCATTCTTGGGGCTCACTATGCTACTATACCAGCAATAGAAATATTATAAAACCACCAATTATATAGTAAAACATGCTAATATGATCCCAACATGTCTAATACTATGTGCCCAATTCATCAAAGCACACCTCGAGGCTGTTGTCAAATTTAGCAACATATGTCATTCTCACAATCTTCGACCAGCTCCGATGAAGTGGGCAGAGTTGAGGACGGACATGGGCAGCGTTCAATACTCCACAAATCTTATTCCAGCAGCGACTGGAGTAGGACTTGTAGTGAGACACACACGGAGTCGTATGAAATTTGTATGATCCTCCTGATTCATGAAGAGACGTGAGCCTCTTCACGAATCAGGAGCGTCTGACTCTAACCCACCTCCTCATCATGACTGGTGTGAACAGCACTGGTCTTGAAGAATTAGACCCAATAGACCCAGTTTATCAAGTGTCTAATAGGTAAACTGTCCTTACTTATAACAACCAATTGGAGCTCACGTTTCCTTTTTCAAGTAGCTCTAGTAAAATGAAATCTGTGCTATGATTGGCTGCCATGGCAAAAGATATTTTTATTCCTATAAGACAGTTCAGACGAATTTGTCATACCGTAATTTTTATTAACTAATGAATAACCAGTTTAATTTAAAAAATAAATAAACCAAAGAACCAATACGGGAAAATTGCTTTATGCCTACACCACCTCCTGGGAAGAATTCACCATCGCACATGAATAAATACTTTCAAGGCACATTCTCCTAAAATGTAGTTTAAAGGTACATTCCATGTCATAGATTATTGGCATATCCACAAGATATTCTTTAAATGTATAATGTATCCAGGCCACACAAATAGGACCTGACTTTATTTTGGAAACAGGGTGGATATAACAGCTGCCGTCAGTGAAGAGGTGGATGGAATTCCTATGTGAAAGAATGGAAATTCCACTCATTTCTCCACTGACAATGAAATAGATGCATATCCAACTTGTGGGACCTAATTATATTACAAATTTAGGAACATCCCGTAACTATGCAATGATTCACAACACGGAAGTACCCATTTAAGCAAGATTTATCATTAACTATTACGGTATTTAAAGTTATCTAGGACTTTTTGTTTCCAATGGCCTTAAGAGCCTACTTGCAGGTAGTTGCTAACTACCTGCCTGTTCTATTCAACAACGATCTCTCAGATCAATAATTCTCCTGCTTCCTTTGAACTTGTATTGACAGAGCAGCTCTTTCTTTTGTGCTCTGCTCTGCGGATAGCTGACTCCCTGCAGTTAGGCATCGCGGAACAGGCTATCAATCAACATGATGTCAGTAGTGGTGGTTCATCAACAGAGTAAATTGGGAGTGAAGAAACTGTTTTGTCAATGTGATGTAAAAAAAAACAAACAAGAAAGTCTCCAGTAGGAGATATCTACTGCACCACGCAGCACAGATCCTCTATATATTACACCACACAGGAGAGCTGACAGATCCCCTATACACTACACCACACAGGAGACCTGAGAGATCCCCTATACACTACACCACACAGGAGACCTGACAGATCCCCTATATATTTTAATTAAGTGATAAAAACTATGGAGTTATTAGTTACAAAAATGTACACCTTTATTAATATATAAAAGCAAGACAGTACACTTTAAAACAATGAATTCAGGTCAGGAGATCCGAGATGCCAAAAAAGGACCACATACAGGTAGTAACACTGTGCAATTAACAGGAAGGCTCAATTATACACACAGGTAACTTCATAGTTCATAACATACATTCCTGGGTAAATTGCAATGGCAAACTGGCATTCTCCATCCACCACTGACCCATATTGATGTGCCTGGGAAGAACCTCATCTGAACCTCACAGTGCCCTGGTACGTGGTGCCCCCCAACGTATGTTTCGCAAACGCTTGTGACTCACCGTGGCCGGGGCTCCGGTTTAGACAGGCGATGCTTCCTTCCTCCTTGTCACGGGTGGACCGCGCCTGCCGGTAGCGGGGCCCGGTGTAGTGCAGATCAAAAGTGTTGAAGACGTCTTGTAGGGAACAGATTAAAGGGGTTTTTAATTTATTCGTGACGCCACCTATGAGTAGATTCGGTAAGGACTACCGACGCTGCGGAACCTCCGGGGGATGGACAGCAGCAAGATGTTACGCTCCCCACAGGCTGAGCGGTGATCCCCGGAGGCTGGAGCTGCTCAAGATGCTGTGCGGCAGCTGCGGTTACCTTGTAGTGCGGACGGACAGTTCATAAGGAAACACGGACACAGAAAGTCTCTGCAACGGGTCTTTACTGTAACCAGCAGGCAGTACATGGCATACAGTGGTTGAGTAGTAGACCGGGTGGACTCAGCAGTGATGGTGTCCCTTAGAAATCCGCAGTGTTCCTCCATTCTAACTAATTGGTTGCCAGTGTCGCCCAGGAATACCAGGTCGGGTACGGGGAGGCTGCTTCAATGCCCTATCCATGATGTACGTTCTGGATGTTTTGGGGAGCCTTGGATCCCTCAGTGGGTACACCGCTGGTTAGATGACTGGAAGTTGGCTGGTGGTGGGGTGCTCCTGTGAAGCTGCTCCTCCACGCTTCTGGTTCGCGTAGCAGAGGTGAACTGCTGCCAGCTTCGGTACCAGTGAACCGGCTGTGAGTTGTGGGCACGGGAGTCTTTTGGGAACCCGTGTGAATAATGCCCAATCCTGGTAGTTAAGGCCTCAGGTGCTGACACCCGACCGGTGACGGCCCAGGGGCCCGCACGGGGTGCGGAGCCCCCGCTCCTCCCCAAGTTCTAGTCCTAGACCCTTCTTCTCCGAGTTCTAGACTATTCTCTCCTGATCTGTCTAGATTCTTGTGTGTTCTACTACACTTCCCTAACACTCCACCCACCAGGACCTATGCTTGGCCTCTGTTCTAGGTGATGCATGCAGGGTTGGATTTCTATGTTAACTGGATCATTGCTGAGTCAGAGAATATTGCGGCTGCATTTATGGCTGCAATACCCTCTTGTGACGCACTCGTTGCGGGGCGCCACACTTGTTCACGGTATACGGCTTTAGCGCAATTTTTGGGAGAGGCCAGCACATGATGCAAATGCTTCTGACATCATACTCACGCATGTGCGGCTCTCATCTCCACAGCCTCACCAACTAGAGCGACGCAACAACATCAAAAATGTCTCTGGTGGCCATCTTTGTGGAGACCAAAAAGCCCATAATATCACTTTGGAGCCTGGGACCTTTCCCTTACTATAATTGCAGGACATATCCGCTATTTACCTCTGTGGACTTGTGCAAAGCTTTGCAATGCATTATCACGCATTCATCCTCATACCACTCACACCAATAACACCTATACCCATAAGTGTGGGATTACAGATACATTTCATATTAATGACAAGATTTATGAGTGGAAATACAAATAGGAGTTTATACACATAATATTTAATACATAGTCAATAGTTTGAGACAAGTAGTGACACTAACAATTATGACACAATAACTGTGATTATAGTGAATCAAAATAATAAATAACCAAACAATGCGTCACACTCTTACATACATCCCTGAGGTGTAATATTACATCCCATGGTAATAGATAACATTCATACCCCACGATTCAACATTGCGTATTAAAATTCTTTTGTCCCATTTGTATCAGCAGCGATATGACTCCAATCTCATTAACTGGGGTACAGTGTTTTTCTCCAAAAATTAGTTCATGTCCTATAGTCCATTTTTTTAGCAGTTGATATTCATAGCTTCCTTTTTTGTTAGTAGTTATCAAGTTCTCCTTCTAGGAAAAACTAAAATATACATAGTCGTTAAAATCACGTATGGCAGAGAACACACACACCTCCATGTTAATCTTTTCATATACCGTATATACTCGTGTATAAGCCGAGTCACCCCCTCGGCTTATACACGGGTCAATACGGTAACTTCTCCATGGAGGAGGCGGGGGGAGGCTGCTGAATGAGCGGCCCATCACGTGGGGCCGCTCATTAGATATGCCCGGCTCCCCCCGCCCATCACAGCGGCAGGGGGAGCCGTGCATAAAGCCCCCCAGTGTATACAGCAGCCCCCCAGTGGCACTAGCCCCCCCATCATGAGAAGAGCCCCCCACAGTTTGCAGAGCCCCCCCGCTGCATTATCTTACCATCCGCGGGTCCTGCAGTCATCATCACGCACTGTGTTCCGGTGTCACGTGACCGGCGCGATGACGTCATTCTACTGCGACCGCCGGGTCACAAGAGACTGGGAACACAGCGCGCGAGAATGGACTGCAGGACCCGCGGTGAAGAAGACCCTAGATGGTAAGATAATGCAGCGGGGGGGGGGGGGCTCTGCAAAGTGTGGGGGGTTCTTCTCATGATGGGGGGGCGGGTGCCACTGGGGCCTGCTGTATATACCCCTGGGGTCCTAGGGGCCTGCTGTATATACCCCTGGGGGCCTGCTGTATATACCCCTGGGGGCCTGCTGTATCCTGGGGGCCTGCTGTATATACCCCTGGGGGCCTGCTGTATATACCCCTGTGGGCCTGCTGTATCCTGGGGGCCTGCTGTATATACCCCTGGGGGCCTGCTGTATATACCCCTGGGGGCCTGCTGTATCCTGGGGGCCTGCTGTATCCTGGGGGGCCTGCTGTATATACCCCTGGGGGCCTGCTGTATATACCCCTAGGGGCCTGCTGTATACCATGCTGCTGGGGCCTGTATACCACTGGGGGGGCCTGTATACCTCACTGCTGGGGGCTGTATACCTGTCCTGGTGGCTGTATACCACACTGCTGGGGCCTGTATACCACTGAGAGGGCCTGTATACACACTGCTGGGGGCTGTATACCTCACTGCTGGGGGTTGTATACCTGTGCTGGAGTCCACCCTCGGCTTATACGCGAGTCAATAAGTTTTCCCATTTTTTGGGGGCAAAAGTAGGGGGGTCGGCTTATACACGGGTCGGCTTATAAACGAGTATATACGGTACTTAGCCTCAGCACAGGACGGATTTTTTGGTCTTTATAGCAAAGGGACATAACTAATTTTCTCATTAAGCCCCTTAGGGACAAGAGCATCAAGTTTGACCATCCATTTGCACTCCTCTTGTGCCAGTGTTTTGGCCAAATTACCCCCCCTAATGCCAGCCTGCACCCGGTCTATCCCTCTCACTTCCAATCCTTTAGGATTACAGCCGTGAAAGAATCAGAAATGTTTCGTCAATGTTTTCAATGTGTCGTAACAATGACTTTTGCAGCATTCTCAATGTCTCGTACATGTTCACACACATCCCCTATATACTATACTACACAGGAGAGCTGACAGATCCCCTATATACTACACCACAAGGGTAAGCTGACAGTACTACACCACACAGGAGAGCTAGCAGACCCTCTATATACTACTCTACACAGAAGAGCTGACAGATCCTCTATATACTACATCACACAGAAGAGCTTACAGATCCTCTATATACTACACCACAAAGGAGGGCTGACAGATTCTCTGTATACATTACCATACAGGAAAAATCCTTTATAATACTACACCACACAGGAGAGCTGACAGATCCGCTATATATGACTCACCGTGACCGGGGTGTTCAAGTCGCAGGCGTTGACTTTCCTCTTTGTCACGGAACCGCGCCTGCGGCTGTGAGGCCCGGTGGCCCAGATCAATAGGGGGGATGGCGGAACAGTAGGGGGTAGTTTGTCTTCGTGACGCCACCTGCGGGTGTTCTGGTAACTTTACCAGCGCTGCTAGGTCTCCGGGGGATGGTAGGCAGCAAGTTGGGACGCTCCCCACAGGATGAGCGGGAGTCCCCGGAGCCAGGAGCTGCGCGAGATGTTGTGAGGCAGCTGCGGTAAGGCTGCTGTTAGGCCCAGGAGTCAGACACAGACACGCCAAAGAAAAAAACAGATATTGTGCCACACTGCAACTGGAGGAACTTAATACACGGTTATACTATGTTTGCACTAACCTTTACTGGTTGTGCAACACCCCGCACAACCAGACTGATGGCTTAATGTGGATCACTGTAGTGACAAGGGCCAATATTCCCTCCTCAGATACTCCGGGCTTGGTGGTCGGCTCCTTAGTTCCTCTGGAGATGGAGGTGGGCTCCTTCACTCCTCCACCCGAAGAGGCAGACTCGCTGCACTGGCTTCCGTCCCAGCTCCACACTGTGTATCAGTTGATCCACTTGAGAAAGACGCATCTGTGCGTCGAAACGCGTTGTGGCATACTGGACCACTGCTGTTCGTGCAATAAATTACGGTAATTTAATCACCAACCCGTGGTTTCTTTAGCGCTCCAAATCTCTGACACCGCTTGTTTTCTATTTACAGACACGCCAAAGACTTTTTAGTACCTTTACTGGTGGTTTTCAGGTACGCCAGACCGGGTTCGTGAAGTTTAGCAATCCTGGAGATTCACAGCAAGCAGTTTGTGTAGGCTTCCTTCTCTCTATACTTCTGGTGCTAAGGTCGGGTGGATGTGGAATCCAGCCGGACTGGGCAGTGTGTTCAATAGAACGGATTTCACCTGGTTGTCGGCACTGAGGGCACTGTAAAAGGGTGATGATAATTCTACCTTCTTCCCTGGGCTCTCGTTGGTAGGTGCGACAGGTGAACAGGGGGCTAGACTCCCTGTGAAGTATGCTGGTTCTCTGCAGTGGCTATGTAGCTTCCACAGCTTCAGTTCCAGTAACCGGTTATTAAGGGAGAGACATATGGTCACTCTGGTGTCCCTGAGAGGTGCTTCTCCTTTTCCTCTAACCCCAATTGCAAGGGTTTTCTCACTGGTAGCTAGGCTGACTAGGCCTGGTGTGTGTCTCATAAGCTTGAGATCATGCACAACCTGCAGCTCTTGTAGCCTCTGCACACTCTGGTGTTTCTCCCTCCAAGACTCTATTTATAGGGGGAACTGGCTCAAAGTGACCAGTGGAGCTCCCCCTAGAGGCTCGGGGTGAAACCAGGTGTTCTAAGGTGTTGTTGTGTTGTTTGGTGTTTTGGTGAGTGATGCTTTGCTGTTAACTCCATTCATGCCCTAAGTATTTCTATGGTACCCAACAGGTGCCAGGGTGCCACATATACTTCACTCAGGAGAAAAGACAGATCCTCTATATACTGCACCACACATGAGAGCTGACAGATCATCTATATACAGTACTACACCACACAAGAGAACAGACAGCTCCTCTATATACTACACCACACAGGAGAGCTGTCAGATACGCTGTATACTGCAGCACATAGGAGAGCTGAAAGATCCTCTATAAAATACACCACACAAGAGAGCTTAAAAATCCTCTGTATACTGCACCACATAGTAGAACTTACAGATCCTCTATATACTACACTACAAAGAAGAGCTGACAGACCCTCTATATACTACACCACACAGGAGAGCTGACAGATCCTCTATATACTACACCACACAGGAGAGCTGACAGATCCTCTATGTCAGTGGTCCCCAACCTTTTTTGCACTAAGAACCGGCTTCATGCAAGACCACTTCTCCATGGCCCGGCGGGGGGGGCATAGGGTTGGGGCTTTGTCATATTGGGCGTGGCTATGGAGAAGGGTGGAGTTTAGTACCCCGTTTCCCTGAAAGATGCGTTAAAGATGCATTAGGCTGCAAGCTTAAGGCAAGGACCTCCATGGTAGTCTATGAAATACTGCCTGTACCACGTGCCACACCAGAGAGGTAACAGGAGATTAGGGATATAAATAAGTGGCTCAGGAATTGGTAGGAAGGAGGGGTTTGGTTTCCTGGAGAACTGGGACGACTTCTCTGTTGGCTACAGGTTCTATGCTAGGGATGGGCTGCACCTCAATGGGGAGGGTGCAACTGTAATGGAAGAGAAAATGGCTAGAAGGTTAGAGGAGTGTTTAAACTAGGGATTGGGGGGAGGGTATTCATTCCACAGGAGGGGAAGATAGTGTAAATAGTAACCTGGGCACAAATAATGAAATTGGGGGTGGAATGGGGGGGTGGGGTTAGAACAGTCAATATAGTAAGAAGATATAGAGGTAATGAGAGATGCATAAAGTGCATGTACACTAATGCCAGAAGTCTCACCAACAAAATGGAGGAATTAGAATTGATTTTGTTGGAAAATAATTATGACATGGTGGGGATATCGAAGACATGGCTGGACGAGAGCCATGACTGGGCTGTTAATTTACAGCTATATATAGTATTGTTCAGAAATGACCATACAAATAAGTGATAAGCGAGGGGTGTGTGTGTGTTTATATGTAAAATCATCCTTAAAACCCATCCTGCGTGATAATATATGTGAATCTAATGAAAATGTAAAGTCCCTGTGGGTGGAGATAAGGGGAGGGAGAAAAAATTATAAATTACTGATAGGGGTTTGTCTCCAACAATAATGGAAGTGGAGGAGAATATCCTCATAAAGCAATAGATAAAGCAGTGACTCAGGGAGAAGTCATTATTATGGGGGACTTCAAGCACCCTGAAATACATTGGGGAGCAGAAACCTGCAGTTCCAGCAAGGGTAATAGGTTTTTGACAACTATGAGAGATAATTACCTTTCACAACTGGTTCAAGACCCAACAAGAAGGGGGCACTGCTGGACCTAATATTAACCAACAGGCTGGACCGCATATCAAATACACGGGTTGGAGGTCACTTGGGTAATAGTGATCATAAAATAATACGTTTTCAAGTATCCTTTAACAAGATGTGTAGTAGAGGGGCTACAAGGACACTAAACTTCAGGAAGGCAAATTTCCAACGGTTGAGAGATGATCTTAGTGCAATAAACTGGGATGATATCCTGAGGCATAAAGGAACACAAAGCAAATGGGAGACATTTATTAGCATCCTGAATAGGACCTGTGCACAATAAATACCCTATGGAAATAAACATGCTAGAAATAGGAGGAAACCACTATGGCTAAATAAGGCTGTAAGGGGTGCAATAAGTGACAAAAATAAAGCATTAAGGGAATTAAAGCAAGTAGGTAGTGATGAGGCATTAAAGGGATCCTGTCACCTCCTAGAAGCCACCTAACCTATCAATACATGTCCTTGCACCTTCCTATTAGCATTATAACCATCCTTCTCTGTGCTAAATGCTTCTTTCAAAGTTGAAATAAACACTTTGATACTTACTCATTAGGATGATAATGAAGTAGGGTCTATATGCAATTGCCTTTTGGCATGTTGTTTTGCAGGCTCCATGATCCAGCCTATCTGTGTCTGTGCTGCTTTGATGTGGAGCTGAAGGCAGGACTAATGATTTGCATTCTGTGAGTGACAGAGAGGGGGAGGGCAAAACCTGCACAAGCAAAGCAGCACAGACAGAAAGGGTGGATCCTGGAGCCTGTAAAACAAACACGCCCAGAGGGCTAAAGAATATAGTCCCTACTAATTATAATGCCTAATGAGTGAGTATAAAATCGTTTTTATCTACTTTGACAGGATGCTTTTAGGAGACAAAAGGAGTGTGAGAATAGTGATAGAATGCTTCAGGGATATGTTTTTGTAGCTTAGGTGGCTTTTTGGAGGTGACAGGATCCCTTTAAATAAATACAAGGCAGCAAAGATTAAGATAGAGAGACTCCTTTCCAGAGAAAGTAATAAAAATCCCAAAATATTCTTTAACTACATAAATAGTAAGAAACTAAAAAGTGATTGTGTTGGCCCCCTTAAAAATAGTCTGGGTAAAATGGTGGATGAGGAAAAAGACAATATGCTAATTGACTTTTTTTCAACAATTTTTACACAAGAATATCCCATGACAGACAACATGATCAGTGATAACAAAAACTCTCCATTAAATGTCACCTGCTTAACCCAGCAGGAAGTACTGCACCGCCTAAAAATCACTAAAATTGACAAATCCCCAGCCATGGGATACACCCCAGAGAACTGCAGGAATTAAGTACCGTCATAGACCATTATTTTTAATATTTAAAGATTCCATAATAACATGGTCTGTACCACAGGACTGGCGTATAGCAAATGTGGTGCTAATATTCAAAAAGTGGACACAAACTGAACATGGAAATTACAGGCCAGTAATCTTAACCTCTACTGTAAAATCCTAGAGTTTTTTTTAAGAAGTGCTTTTCTGAAGTATCTGAACAAAAATAACCTCAATATCAACATGGGTTTACGAGGGACCGTTCCTGTCAAACTAATCTGATAAGCTTCTATGAAGAGGTAAGTTCCGAACTGGACCAAAGAAATGCAGTGGACGTAGTGTATATCGACTTTTCAAAAGCTTTTGATACAATGCCACACAAAACGTTGATACATAAAATGAGAGCAATGTGTATAGGGGAAAATATGAGTTAGTGGGTTAAGAACTGGCTTACTGATAGGAAACAAAGGGTGGTTATTAATGGAACACACTCAGAATGGGTCACAGTTAACAGTGGGGTACCACAGGGATCAGTATTAGGCCCACTTTTTTTTAACATATTTATGAATGACCTTGCAGGGGGCATACAGAGTAGAATCTCAATATTTGCAGATGACAATAAACTCTGCAGGGTAATCAATACAGAGGAGGACAATTATATATTACAGGAGGATTTGTGTAAACTAGAAGCTTGGGCTGATAAATGGCAAATGAGCTTTAATGGGAATAAATGTAAGGTCATGCACTTGGGCAGAGGAAATAAAACGTATAATTATGTGCTTAATTGTAAAACACTGGGCAAAACTGTGACTGAAAAAAACCTGGGTGTATGGGTAGATGATAAACTCACATTTAGTGGCCAGTGTCAGGCAGCTGCTGCAAAGGCAAATAAAATAATGGGATGTATGAAAAGAGGCATAGATGCTTATGAGGAGAACATAATTTTGTCTCTATACAAGTCACTAGTGCGACCACACTTAGAACACTGTGTGCAATTCTGGTCTCCGGTGTATAAGAAAGACATAGCTGAACTAGAGCGGGTGCACAGAAGAGGGACCAAGGTTATTAGAGAACTGAGGGGTCTGCAGGTTATTAAAATTAGCTTTATTTGTTAGGAAAAATGAAGGCTTAGGGGTGATCTTATAATAATGTATAAATATATGAGGGGACAGTACAGAGACCTTTTTAATGATCTTTTTATTCTTAGGCCTGAGACGGGGACTAGGGGGCATCCTCTATGTCTGGAGGAAAGAAAGTTTAATCATAATCACATATGCGGATTCTTAACTGTAAGAGCAGTGGGACTATGGAACTCTCTGCCACATGATGTTGTAATGAGTGGGTCACTACTAACATTTAAGAAGGGCCTAGATGCCTTTCTTGAAAACTATAATATTACCAGTTATACTGTATATACTAGATTCTTTGATAGGGCATTGATCCAGAGAGATAGTCTAATTGCCATATTTGGAGTCAGGAAGGAATTTTTTCCCCCAATGTGGAGCTTAGTGTTGCCACATGGGTTATGGGTTTTTTGCCTTCCTCTGGATCAACATTTTAGGCTGTGGGTTGAACTAGATGGACTTAAAGTCTTCCTTCAACCTTAAAAACTATGTTACTATGTTATGTTACATCTTATTTGCAGGGGATGTCTTATTTTATCATTCCCTTGCAGCCCTCAATATGGTATCCCCATCATCCCCTTGCAGTGCACAATATCCACATTATCATCTTGCAGCCCCCATCATCCCCATGTAACCCCCATCAACCTTTTTCAACCCCCATCATCCCCATGCAGCCCCATCATCCTTTTGTAACCCCACCATCCTACTCTTGCAGCCCCCACTCTCCTCATCTTGCAGCCCCCATTCTCCTCATCTTTCAGCGCCCATCCTCCTTGTCTTGAAGCCCCCATCCTCCTTGTCTTGCAACCCCCATCCTTCTCCTTTTGCAGCCCCATCCTCCTCCTCTTGCAGACCCCATCCTCCTCCTTTCTTGCAGCCCCCAACCCCTTCCTTTTGCAGACCCCATCCTCCTCCTTTTACAGCGCCATCCTCCTTTTTTACAGTCCCCATCCTCCTCCTCTTGCAACACACACACACACACCCACACCCTTTGCTCACCTGTCCGCAGCATTACGGCGCCTCTCTCTTCTCTTCTTCCTTAGTTGCGTGCCATCGGCCAATCACAGTGCAGCAGCCGGTCCAATCACAGCGCAACAGCAACTGGCCAATTAGGAACTGGCAGCTGCACTCTGATTGGCTGATTGGTCCGCTATACATGTACGCACGCAGCTGAGGAAGAGAGCTGTAATGCTTCAGGTGCGGGTCACAGTGGGCGGGAAAGTCACTGGGGCAGGGAGGCGGCCAGCATCCACTGCTCGTGGCAAACTAAATGCAGCACTGAATGCAGCATTTCTGCTGCATTCAGGGAAGGGGTCCGCATGTCTCAAGCCCCCCTGTAAGCTTTAACAGCCTGACAGCAAAAATCTGTGGTGTGAAGCCAGCCTTAGTGAGAGATGTTTTCAGTGCACACTAATTGCTCACACAGAATATCACCAACTGCTGGACAAGAGGTTTATGAATGATTCATTTATTTTTTTTAAACAATAAATTTTTATTGAAGGAAGTTTCAAACAAGAAATACGAAGCTCCAACAACAGGGCAACAAGATCATAGTATACAAGAAAATAACACATCGGTGGAGACGGGGAAGCAGGGATGAGGGGAAAAGTGGGTAGGGAGGGGAAAAAAGAGGGGGGGGGAAAGGGATGAGTACCTGTCACAGACAAAAATTTCCAAAGAAATCTGATACAGATAACATTTGCCAAATAGAGCGTTAAGGGGTCTTTCACACTTGCGTTTTTATCCTGATCTGGAAGATCTTACAGGATTCATTTTTTTGCCCATTCACTGTACTGATTTCAGGTGGAATCTTGTTGCTTCAGGTTTTTTCCTGAAATAATTAAAGTGAATGGGCAAAAAAATGAATCCTCCAAGAATCAGTTTTTCTCCTGATCTTCTAGATCAGGAAAAAAATGCAAGTGTGAAAGGCCCCTAAGAAAACTAACACAATTATTGCTGCATAAAAGTGTTCATGGGGGGTGGGGGAAATTCAGGGCCCGAGTCTAACAGCTGTTTCCAAAACTTGTCACCACGGGGGAACAGAAAGGGTCGTCGGGTGCGATGCCCATAGGCTCCAACTCTCCTGCGCCTGCAAGACTTATCCATAGATAAGTAAAATTCTTGCTGAAAAATCAGGTTGACTTTATCGATGACCTCATCTAAAGTAGGGGGGAGATGATTCTTCCATCTTTTAGCTATACACAGTCTGCAGTCTGGCGGCCGTAAGGTTGGCTTCCACTATGCCTGTAAGGTTGTGAGGGTAAATATCTAGACCAATATTTAAAATTACCAGTTGTGGGAAAATCTGCCGTATTCCAGTAACAGACCCCACCAGACAATCAACCACAGCCCAAAAGGGTGTAATCTTCGGGCAGGACCACCACATATGGGACAAGGAGCCCAACTCCCCACACTGCCTCCAGCATAGGGGGGACAATTTGGGGTTGCATTTTGACAGCCTGGCGGGAGGCAAATACCACCGCAAGTGAATTTTTTTTTAACAATTTCAAGATGATTAATACATTTAGAAGACTTCTGAACTTCCACAGTACTCCTATCCCAATCTTCTCTAGTAGCAGAGAAATTCAGATCAGATTCCCATTTAGACATATAAGGCAACCTAGAGGGGGCCTGGCGGAGGATCAGTGCCCGGTAAAGGCCAGAGAAGCCCTTAGTAACCGCATGGCTTAATAATAAACATTTCTGCAGGAAGGGGGACTCCAAGGCGCACCTCCTAACCTTTAAGTAATTCCCAGAATAAAGAAATCTCTTGACCTGCAGGTACTGGAGAAAAGCAGGGCACAGCCTCGGGTAGCGACCAACAAGTGACCCAAAAGTGGGCAGGGCATCATCCTCAAGCATCTCACCTAGGGTATACACGCCTGCCTCCCGCCAAACCCGAAGGTGCAAAGAGGGAATGTGTACTTTCAAGGCGGCGAGGGAAATCTGGGCGGGGGGGAGGCAGGTCCACTCTCTTGGGGCTCCCCTCTAACATCTCAGTAATGCTTTCATGGTTCCCAGGGGGGGTGTCCCAACTTCCTGGGAAAAAACCCTCAGCAGGAAGGGCCACTCGGAGGGAAACCCCTTCTGCAAAACACAACTCAATCTGAACCCACCGCTTATCTGTAGAAGGCAGCCACCACGACTTAACCCCCTCCAATACCACCGCCCTATGTATATCTATTAAATTAGGGATGCCTATGCCCCCCTTCATGATGGGAAGATACAAGATTAAATTGACAACCCTCTGACGTCTCTGAACCCAAATGTGTTTATATATTAAGCTTTGGAGTTTCCTAAGCCTACTTCTGGGGATAGAAATTGGGAGGCAGCGAAAAACACATTGGATCTTAGGGAGGAGCATCATATTAAACGCCTGGATCCTAGCGATCCAGGAGAGGCTATGGACAGGATGGGAGGATATGCCTTTAGCTATTGATTCAGTTAAATGGTCAAGGTTACATTGACGCAAAGACCTGGAGGGGCGAGCAAGATACCCAGATATGGAATCCCATCCTGTACTACTTTATACGGGTATTCTGTCTTAAGCGAAGGCAATTCACGTAAGGGGATTCCAATAGGAAGAATGACTGACTTAGAAGCATTAAGCTTGTAGTAGGAAATCCAGGAAAACCACAACAGAGTGTCAATTATTGGCGGGAGGGAGGTGGGAATATCCATACAGGTAATAATGATGTCGTCAGCATAAAGTCCAATCTTATGCGTGGAGGGCCCAACGGCTATCCCACTCACCAGGGGTTACCCTGGATGGAAACAGCCAGCGGCTCAATTGCCAGGGCGAAAATTACCGTTAAAAGCAGGCAGCCCTGGCGAGTGCCGTTGGAGATCTGGAAGGCAGGCGAGAGGAAGCCGGACGACAAAACTCTGGCATTGGGGTGAGTATATAAGACTATAACCGCCGAGAGGAAAGGGCCTGTTAAGCCAAACTTCTGAAGAACAGCCTCAAAGTATCCCCAGTGTACCCTGTCAAACACCTTTTCGGCGTCCAACAACAGGAATATACTGGGGGCGCCCGACCTCTCAGCCAACTCCTCCAGATTAATCATACGTCTGGAGCCATCCCCCGCCTGCCTGCCCGGCACAAACCCGACTTGCACCAACTACCTTTAATAATTTATTGGCCAATATTTTGGAAAATAACTTGAGGTCGCAATTTAAAAGAGAGATGGGCCTATAACTTCTTGGTTGATCCGGGGGTTTGCCCAGTCTAGGGATCGTAACAATTGTGGCCTCTAAATTATTGGGGGGGATTGAGGTCTCTGTTTGGCATTTGTGAAAGATTCTAACGAGAAATGGGGTCAAGAGTCGGGGGAATTCCTTATAATATTAATTTGGCAATCCATCGGGGCCCGGTGCAGAGTGACGCTTAGTGGAGAGGATGACATCTACAACGTCTTGTATTGTAAATGGGGAATTAAGATTTGGGGACTGACCCTGGGATAGCCTCGGAAAGCTTAAACTATTCAAAAAATCATCTATTCCACCTGTGGAGGGCTGTGGAGTGTGAGGGTCCATTTTTAATTTAAATAACCTCTCAAAATACCGAGCAAAAGCAGCAGAAATTTCCGCCTGACAATCCTCCCCGCAGGACCAGACATCTTATCAATAACTCCCCTCGCGGCTCTTTTTCGTATTCTCCTCGCCAGCAGTGCTCTAGCCCTATCTCCTGACTCATAAAAAGCTGATTTAATACGTCTAAGTTGTCCCTCATGTTGACTTAAAAGGAAGGCTCTGAGCTGGGACCTAGCTCCATAAATCAGGTTGGAGCAACGAGGAGAGGGGTTTGATTTGTTTTCATCTTCCAAGACCTGAATCTTTTGACTCAATTTCAACCTTCTAGAATTCCCTTCACTTTTAATCCGGGATGCCTTTTGTAAGAAGATTCCCCGAATAAACGCCTTATGCGCCTTCCATAGGGTGCAATCGTTTACCTCCCTGTTGTCATTAAGACGCAAACATTCCTCTAGGCTGTGCGTGACCTCATCTACTATTGGTAGGTGAGACAGTAGGCTAACGTTTAGAGTCCACCTGCGTGAGGGGGGAAGGTCACTACCCAAATCCACCTCCAAGGAGACAGGGGTGTGGTCCGACCACGTGATAAGACCCACCTCCGCACAGACACAGGTCGAAAGTGAACTATCATCCACTAAAAAATAGTCAATTCTCGTGTACGACCTATGTCTGTGCGAAAAGAAGGTATATTCCCTCTCCTCCGCGTGGAAATATCTCCAAACATCATGCAAGCGTCTTTCTCTACAGACCATTTTGAGTTCACAGCCCCCCTTGTTCCTCCCCCAGAGCAATCCATACCCCTATCAGGCATTATGTTAAAGTCTCAACAAGCATACATAAGACCTACTGCAAATTCAGTTACTTTATCAAAAAATGCTCGTAGAAATTGCAGTTGTGATTCGTTAGGATCATACACATTTGCAATAGCAACAGGTGCCCCTGCCAGGGTGCCCTTCACTATAATATAACGACCTGCAGAGTCTGAGAGTACTTCAGCGACATGAAAGGGAACCGAATTTTTAAAGAGTATGCAAACCCCCGCATTTTTCTGGGTGTTGTTTGCAAAAAACCCTAAGGTAAAACAATTGTGGTGTAATCTAAAATTATCAGCTTCAAGCAAATGTGTTTCCTGTAAACACAGAACATCAGCCCTGCAACTCATCGCCTCCCGCCAAAGGAAGGAGCATTTAGCCGGGGAGTTGAGGCCCCTGACATTAATAGAGACTATCTTTACACCCATGAAAGACAAAAAGAAAAAGGGGGCGCAATAGTGCAATATCGCCTGTGAAATGGATTTCCTTAATTGTGGACCTGTGCCTACTAACCTTATAGTGTTGTGCGGTCCATGCACAACACTGGTGAGAAATGAGAAAGGTTTTAGGGGTCCTCCCCTTTATGGTGGCTCACGCCGTTATCCTCTCCTTATGGTGGGCTGGGAGTCTCCTACCCTGCGACCTCCAAAGCTCCAGTGTTTAGTGGTTTTCTAGGTGACCGAAGGTCCTGCAGTTTGCGATCGAGCTGCTCCTGCCGTGCACTCTTGGAGATAGTAGAATGAAATAATATACAGCACGGTCTCTTGTGGGCGCTCAAATCACGGCGCGGACTCCGGTCCAGTTGAATATCCTTTAATGGAAAAACCTCCTTCCCCACCTTGGGGAAGGAGGTTTTGCCAATAAAGGATATTCAACTGGACCGGAGTCCGCGCCGTGATTTGAGCACCCACAAGAGACCGTGCTGTATATTATTTCATATCTTTACACCCATGACACATCTTGATAAAACTATACCGACTGAGGGACTGGACGGAGGTGCCAGGGGGGACAGGTACAACCAAAAAAAATCAGATCGATACACAAACAAACACAAAAACAAGAATATGCATGTAAACAGGCAAATAGGCCAAGGCCTACAACGGGGGGAACTCCCTTCCCCATGAATCCCCTGGCAAAAGGAGGGGGGAGAAATCCAGCTCCGGATGGTAAGGACTGGACAAATAGCCCACACAGCGGATCCAGCATGCCAGACCCTGAGTGTGAAGGGGAAGGAAACCAAAAAGAAAAGTCAACCCGAATGGTCCACAACCACCAGGATCCTTAAAAATGTCATAGTCAGCCAGCCTTCTCCCATTCTTGGGACACCTTGCGCGCAGGGGTGTTGGATCCTGAAGCAGAGCGAGGAGGCGTCTTCTCTTGACTCGAGTATAGGTTCCATTCTTTAAGGGCACATCCCAAGCGACTAGGGGAACGAAACACTTGTGCTGAGCCTTTGTATCGAAACTTTAAATTCACAGGAGAACCCCAGCTATACATGAAACCCTTGTCCCGTAGGATTTTGCAGTATGGGGCAAATTCACGTCTCCTCGCCAAGGTTCCTGCCGAGATATTTTAAAAAACGGACACCCCTGCAAAAGGGGCAGCGACAGTGGGGTTCAGTCTCATAGCTTGCAGCACTAATTCAGTTTATTGAAGCAAACCAAGATGTGTCTAGGAAGTGATTTGCTAATATGTAAGGGTTTAGGGATCCTGAATACTTTATCCATTTCCATGTCTCCCAGTGGGGAATCAGGTAACACTGCCTGAAGCATAGATTGTACCGTGCCTCTCAAGGCCCCGTCACACGTTTCAATATGGCCTGCGATGTCGGAAGCGATTTGCGGGTGCGCGCTCGCTTCCAACATCGCAGGCTAGCTGTCACACGGCAACATGTTGCCGGTGACGCGGCGGTGATGTGGGCGGAGCCATCGCTCCCTGGGCTGGGATCAACCCAGCGAGCAATCCACAGCAATGCTGCGGTATAGGCTGGATCGCCGCCAACATCGCTATTGCGGTGTCAGACGGCGCGATTCAGCCTAATGCTCGTAAACCTTTCAATCTGCGACCAGCAATATATCGCAGCTGCGTCGCGTTGTCACACAGTACGATGCACTTGCGATATCGCTAGCGACGTCACTTTTCGGCGATGTCACTAGCGATATTGACATGTGTGACAGGGCCTTAAGGTCATCCGAGTCCTGTGATTCTGGGATCCCCCTAATTCTCTAATCCTCACATTTCCTCTCCGTGACATCCTCTAGATCACACAGTTTCAGCTGAGCCTGCTTAAGGTCGTCCTCTATATGTCCATAGTCAGTAGCCAGCTCATTATGTGCTGTGGCTTAATCTGCCATTTTGTTTTCTATATGCGCCGTCTTACCTCCTAAAGAGGAGAGATCCCTGCGGATCTTCCCCAGCAGGTCCCGCATGTCTTCCTGCAGGGATCGCCGAAGGGAGTTCAAAAGCCCCCGCAGGGACGGCTGTGTAATCGGGGCTTCCACCTCTCTTTCCCTGTCAGTGTCCTCCTCAGGGCTGTGAGAAGTGCAGAAGCGGGAGGTAGAAGATCCATACGCTGGCGCCATCTTTACAGGGAAGAGCTGGGGCTGCTCTATAGAAAAAAAGTCTGTCACCTTTTTCTCGCTCCCCCGCTGTCTGGAAGAGGCCCTCGGCATTCTCAGGTGCTGCAAGGATAATCCACCGTTCCGACCACTGTAGTTAAGGGCTGGATGGCTTGTATAAATGCCGCTTTTACCGGGTGATTTGCAGGAGCTCAGGCAGATGCGGCCAGCACCATGAGCTTCCCTGCCACGCCCCCGAATTATTCATTTATGATGTACTAATTGAAGAGAGAACCACTTAAATCAACTATCACAATCAGGTGCCATCTCCAGTAATTCCTTTTCAGTTGTCACTTTTTTCATTATTAACAAAACTAGATGTGGGCCCAATGCTATTGCATTGGGAGGGCTTTAACATCACGATCGCGGTCGGCTCTGTGGCCGTGGTGGGCGGCAGCTGTCTTCCTCCTGTGCATTCTCCCCGGTGTGCGGTCTCTCCCCTGTCCGCTGCCTCTCCCCCCGTCCGTGCTCTCTCCCAATGTATGTAAATAAATGTAATTTTAGTTAAAATCTGTTTCTGTGTTTTTTTAATAAAAAAGTAGTTAGTTCCTTTTAAAAATGTGTATGTTTTCACTGTATTTTCTATTGCTAGCAAACGTAAACCAAGCAGCTACTGGCTGCAAACCCTGGGTGCCTGGTGTTAAATAAATTTAAATAAATAACAAAAAAACTTTCGTGGACTTTGCCATATTTTCTATTGCCAGCCAAAGTATCCCAGGTATTGTGGGGGCTGGAATTGTTAGGCTACCTTCACACTAGAGTTTGTGTCTGCATGCGGAGGTCATGCAGACGCAAACGCAGTGCAAACGCTGCCTTACTGATGTGAACACAGCGGAGAATCTCTGCATGCATTCACATCAGTATGGTGCCCAGCCTGCCAATCAGCTATCTCGGTGGCGGCCAGGAGGCGGAGATTACCGGCGGAGATCTCCTCTTCCCGGCCACGCTTGATCTCCTGATGGTGTGGGCGTAGGAGATTTGAAGAAACAGCTGATCTGACAGCTGTTTAAATCTCTCGCACAGACGCCGAAGCTGTCAGATCAACTGTTTCTTTAAATCTTCTGCGCCGACACCACCGAGAGATTAGCGGCCCCCGTGCCCAGGAGTTCAGCAGCAGCCACCAGGAGAGATTTCAATGTGATTTGCAGCGTTCTCCTGTGTTGACACTGTGGATCCATTGATTTCCATGCATTGTTTGTGCGCTTACGAGCGTTTGCTGATAAAACCAAGTGCCTGCAACCGCACAAAAAAAACAGCATTCAGAGGGCGCACATTATACACACTATACGCATCAGAACGCATCAGAACGCAACTGCAACCGAATGCAGACAAACACAGGTACCATGCTTTCCCATGCTAAACATAGGAATGCAGTGTGCATGCGTTTGTCTGTATTCGGAATGCTGTGTTTACATACGTAAATGTGAAACCACCCTTAGTGTGGTAAGGCCCAAGTGTTCTGGGCCCCCCATGCTGAAAACTGCAGCCAGAAGCCACCCCAGAATTGGCGCCTCCATGAGAAACGCCAAAATTGGTGGTTACTCCGCTCTTCCGGCTGCTTTGTAGCAGTGGAAGACTGGGTAATAAAAGGATTGATATCAGCTTGTTTTGGTAGCTGACATCAAGCCCTATTGCTAATGTCAGCTGTCAGTAAGACAGCCAGCCATTAGCAAGACTTTCAGTTAGGGCTCGGACACACATCAGTGAAACTCGTCCAAGTTTACTGTGCGGCAAAAATGTATTGCTCTCGGACCAATGTTAACTAATGTCCAAGAGCACATTTCTGAGTCTCATACGCTTTTTCCGCATCCGATTGCGAGTCAATCGCAACATGTTGCGATTCTATGCAGGTTACGGACGAGACTCGCCAATGCAAGTCTATGGGTCCGACAAAAAACACGGATTGCACTCGGACAGCACTCGCACCATCCGAGTCTGATGCGAGCCAACACAGCTGATTCCGTGCTAACCAAAAATCCTGCAGTCTTTAAAGAGCCCTCCCCAAGACAGCTTGAAGTGTGTTTGTCACCTGTCAGACTCAGGGTCCTGTGCCTACTGAGTGTTCTTTGTGTTCAATTATTTGGACCAATCCTCTGCTAATGGAGTCTGACCCAGGTTAGGTTTAGTTGACATTTGTATGTTTGGGGTTGCATTCCGTGTGTCACACTGGGGGATGCCCTTAAGGTACAGTGAGATGCCATGTCATTGGTTGCAACTTTGTGGCCAACACACGGCTGTTACTATGGAGAAACTTCATCGCAAGTGCGTTGTTTTGGGTAACATGTGGACTTAACGGGCCCACATTGCAGTGTGCAAGTTGAGTGTTTTCACTACTGGGTTTGGAAAGCTGGGAAGCTTTTGGCTGCAATTCACCAGCCTTCAGCCATGTCACATGGCACTAATGATGTGGCTGCCAACTTCACAAGTCATGAGGTTGTTTATTCATTTTTGCAGCCTGGTTTGCAACCCAGCTGTGATAGTTTGTTTTGCAACATTGTCCGTGTGTTGAGAATATTTACACAGGTCCGGTTGCAGAACATAATTTCTCTGGCAACAATGGCCACAACTCACGTGTTCAGCCATGTTGCCCGTGACATTGGCATGGATTGGTAACGTGGTACAGGGTGATTGTACAGTTTTTTTTTTGTTTTGTTTTTTGGATTTGCAATGTTTGGCCACTTTTTTGGCAAGCTGGCAATGTTGTTCCGAATATCTGGTGCCATTGGACTGTGTGGCTGCCCAATAGCGATGTTAAATGTACTGCCCCATTGGCTACATTGAGAAATACCGTTAGCAGGGTTGCCCATAAGCCATTGGACTAACGTTTCTTTCACCATGTCACTTGCGTTGAAGATGATATGTGTAGGTCTGACATGTGCCTTAGTGGCTTGTTTTGGAAACTGAAAAAACGTGGTGCCTGCCGCGAAGTTGCGTGCAACATCACATCAACGTTGCATTGGGCTCAGGTAGCTATTGTGACATCTTGTAAGCATGATTCGGATATTTCACAAATCAGTAACACTCCTGTGATTGTGCTTGAAACCTGGCTGCAACATTTTGCCGTGTGTGTTGACCTCAATATTTTGCCACTATGGCTTTGGCAAACATTGAACCGCGTTTTTGGTTTACCAGGATCTTAGCATGTAGGCTGCGCTTTACCACATTTATGTGATGGACTACTGTGCTTGGTTTGCACACTCACTGCTATTGTGTTGTCTTCTTCTGTGGTCTTTCTGTCCAGATTTTTTTTGTTTTAGTTTTGGGTGTTACCAATATTTCCTGTTTATATGTTTGATATGTTTGTATTTGTATTTGAATAAATAAATATATTATTTGCATCTCCAAAGCTACCATGCATGTGTATGATATGGCTTTTCTTGTTTTCTATTGCCTCAATTTGCCTCCAAATAAACCAGGAACATGTCAGCATTCTTAAATGTAGACATGATGATCTACCTGATCCAGGAGAGACCGGAGCTATGGGACCCAAGAGATCCATCATATGCTGACAGGCTCAAAAAGGAAGCTGCCATCATATATGTGACGAGGCATCTCTTCACATCTTATGAGAGCTTGGAGCACACACAGACACAGCTAGGTAATGGTTTGCCCTTATGTTTATAAGATGCCGCTACATACCCCTTTATCCTTTAAATAACACTTAAGGGTGGTGGTTATGGGCAGATTAGGGGTGAGTGTTGGTTGTGGGTACGGTTTAATGTGCATATTGTGTGTTTATTACAAAGTGTAGGTGCTTGTGTTGGGCAAATTACAAGTAACCCATAACTGCCAATAAACACATATGGCTGTTGCACATCTGTATGTCCAATGCACTCAGCTGGCAGACATGTTGTGTGTTCTTGAAAATGCAAGTGCACATGCGGTACTGTTAGATGACCCAATATTGCATGCAATTTCACGGCCAATGTGGTGGTTGTAGTGAAATTATGGACACATTGTTCCATTTCTACACGGCAATGTGACCAGATTTTCACTGGAAAAAGCAAATTGCCAGTGAAATGGCTTGCAATATTGCGTCGTGTAACGGTACCCTTAGAGGCCTTTGCAGGAAAGGCCAGAGGCACAAGGATAGCCTGCTCCTGCGGTTGTCAGCTCTTGCTGACCACTACACCTGCTGTGACGGGACACCGCACACTGCAGGAGGCAAGATCACTGTGTCTTTCGGAACAAGAGGGTGATGGGAGAGTGTATGCGCTGAGTAGAATTGGCCATCAGCCTATTGATCTGGACCACCGGGCCCCACAACCTGCAGGCGCGGTTCCGTGACAAGGAGAAGTCCTGTGACGTGTTGACCCGGCTACGGTGAGTCAGAATTTGGCGTCACAAACAGGATACGAGCAAGCCCGTTCCTTAACGAGTATTGTGTGCTATTTTAATGACTGTATATACCGAACTGTACATTTAAATCTCCATTTCTGCGCGAAAGGCGCGTTCCTAGGCAAAAGGGAGCGAAGATTGGCCCCTCCCCCACGCTCTGACGATTTCCCCTGAACGAAGCAGGAACCGGAAACTCCCGTGGTGCCTCACTCCTCACCGCGAGGCCGAGACTTCCGTTTGAAACTGAAGGACTGGCCGCGCTTAACTAAGGGGGAGCGAGGATGAGTAACCCGGGCCCCGACAACGCGGTACCCCCGCACGTACAGCAAAACATACCTCCAGATGGACAGCAATACGCCGGCGGTATGCTGCAACGACCCGCTCCGATTATGCCGATATCCCTGCCTTACGTTCCGAATGCGACCTGGTTACCCAAGTACAGTGGTACGCCCAGTACCTTGGAGACATTCCAGAGGAAGATATGCCAAGCGCTGGACATGTACGCTATGACCGGTAAGCAGAGGGCTTCAGTTATCTTGGGACAGTTAACAGGCGCAGCCGAGCTGCAGAGCCAAAACTGGTCTATAGAAACTCAGGAATCTGTGGAGCAGATATTCGCTAAGTTAACCCGGGTTTTTGAACGTCATACTGAGGCTGAATTAAGACTGTCGTTCTATCATTGTAACCAAGGGGCACAAGAAAGTGTCCTAGATTATTCGCTGTGCTTGCAAGAAGCACTAAGACTGTTAAAACAGGTCGATCCTGATGGTGTCAGAGATAAGAACAAAGCGTTAATTGGACAGTTTATTGTGGGACTCAGACTATCTGAGGATAGAAAGCAAGCAAGCTGGTGGTCCGTACAAAATCCTGGCGCAGAGTATGACACTTTGAGAGACTTAACAGTGTGGGGACAACGGCTCTCTGCAGTGCCCAATCCCGCTTCACAACAGCAGCATACTGACACCCCTTCCGTGCCGGCAGCAGCATCTCCAATCCCTGCGGTTTAGTCTAATGCACAGACTATAACACCTGACCAGTTTAAACAACTGTGTGCTAATGTCGAACAGCTGATGAAGGACATGGCCAAGCTACAAGCTGGGAGAAGACCCAAGACAGATGCATCGGACAAAATCCAGCTCGCTAACAGCCCCGACGACGTCCCGTGGATGAAGAGAAAGACACAGCCGCCGCAAGGAAAACCTGCAGATCGTCGAGCCCTGACAGGCGCTGCACCAGCCAGCAGAGTGACAGAGGAGGACGCACTCAGCAATCCCGTCCTTTAAACGAGCATCCCCTGGGTGAGAATGGCCAAACCCAGGAGTACATTCTTGGACAAAGTGCTTCAGTGTCCGCGCTGCTGCTCCAAGACCAAAGAAACACAGACACAGGAATGTCTGGTACAGCTACAGCCTTTATTTTCCGACGCGTTTCGGAGCCTCCTCCCGAGCTCCTTCCTCAGGGAACATCACTATTACACTGAACAGTTACACTTTTATAAGAAAAAAGGCGCCAAAAACATGATGGAAATTACATCAGCAAGAAGGGAGGATCTACCCATGACGTCACAATGTTTACAAAACAAATTGCCGTGACAGCCGATGAGAGAGATATAAAAAAATAAACATAGTGTGTGTGTCGGGCCCCTCGGGACGGGGGTACTCGGTACCGGACCGGATGGTGCCGGGGAAGTCACGGGTGGCTTGGTCCGGACCGTGTCCCGGGCTCGCAAATGAAGGGGATTATTTACAGGGGAAATGTCACTCGTGACGCCACCCACTTGATGCGGCCAGTGATGGGGGCCGCCGCTGCTGCAGAACCTCCGGGGGTGATGGAGTGGCAGCGGAGATGTTATAGTTCCAGTGGGAAGAACTGTATCCCCGGGGCAGTAAGGGCTAAGTCTATGGTGAGGTTGTAGCACACTTACTTGCAGATGCTGCAGGGATCTCTCCTCCTGGCTGGTGCTGACAGGCTGGATCCTGTATGGAGAGAATAGCTTGCACACAGAGACTCCAGGGAAGCAGTTCCAGGGTTTTCCAAAGCTTTACTGTTTGTTTCCTTCAAGCAAGTTACAGGTCATTTGCAGTTGTTACACAGTTCATTTACAGTTCTTAGTACACGGCTCATTCTCCCTCTCCGGGTTCCCTTTGCTCTGCAGCCAGGCCTCTCTCTCTGTGACCCCTCACACAGTCTGTAGTGTCCTTTCCGGGCTGTTTACGGTCTCCGTCTGTACGGGTGGTGTGTGGTACGCTGGATAGTATGGCGGTGACTCGGGCTTCTGTGAGTCCTAGTGCGTCACTTAGCTGCCTGTCCTTTAGGGTAGGGATCTCAATCTGAAACTCAGACCCCTCGTCGTGTTGTCTGGGGATGCCGGGTGAACTACGGTCCCCTCTAGAGCTGACACTCTACTCAGCCCAGCCTCCAGCAGTCCTCCAGCACGAGGCTCTACCAGCTCTCTCCTTTCTGTTCCTTTCAGTATTCTAGGAGGGCTACTCCGCCTGCAGTCAGTGGCTTTAGCTGCTGTGTAGGCCCCGGGTTCCACCGTCCCTCTCTGTTCTGTCACACTCCTGGTGGCATCAGCGTTGGATGGGCTTTCTCTCCCCTCTGGCTCACACTGGCTCAGTACGGATTCTGCGCTCCTAGGCCTTGCACTCACAGAACGTGTGTAAGTCTTTCTGTCTTTGCAGCTCAGCTTCTGGTCTTTGCTTCTCGGCACCTTGAGCCTACTTCCTTCCTTCACTCCTCCCCCTCACTATATACTCTCAAGTCACCTGACTTCTGGTGTGCCCAACCCACTCCTCTGATCCACCACCCCTCAATCTCATAGAGTTCTAATCTCAGGGCTGGATGTTACCTTCTCTTACACGTGGGTTGTGTGGGCTGTGAGGGTGTTGGTGTGCAACAAGTGTCCTACCTGCCTGGCTGCAGTTCCCTTTGTGGCCTCCTGGACGCAGGGGCGCCACACTCTCCCGGAGTTAAACCAGCACGTCCCCGCGCTGCCCGTCTTGGATCACCCTGAAAACATTTTTTTTATTTTAAACAACAATAAACATTAAGGATTCTTGGTTTCTTCCCGTCCGGGAGGCACGATTCTTCTAAGTTACTTCAACTATAAACAAGTGCACGGGTATATATTCGTCATTACCCTTTTTCTATCTAGACCTCTACCGGGTCCCATGCTACAACGCATTCACTTTATTTTACATTTAAACAAACATATTTACATTGCACATTTAATTTTGCATTTTACTCTTTGTACCTAGCTGGTAACTGACCTTGGGTACTACGCTCTGATCTGCGCAATGTTGGTGGAGTTAATCTGATAGTGTGAGTGGACGTGTACCTATTTGGGGTGTTTGGTGTTATGGCAGATGGAGGTCTGACTGCAGGACAGGAATTTGTTCTTCCTCTTCGGATTCTACTTCCAGTTCTTCAAGTCTTGGGTCTTCTTCTGGTAACACGGGTTCTGGTAACACAGGTTCTGGTAACACAGGTTCTGGTTTTGGGTCCACCATTGAAGGGAATGCAATCCTTGGTACGACAACTGCTCCATGATAATTTGGCCATGTTTTAGGAAAATCTCCTAGTACCGTGTGGAATACTTCTTCTTTTTCTTTCTCTTGAATAGGTTGGACCCGTACGGGTTCTATGACTTCAGGTGTCTTCAGGGTTTCAGGACACAATTTTAGCTGATCACGAGATACGACTGCTGAAGTTCTTCCTTCATCTTTGCTTATCAAACAGGTTTTAACATTGTCTAGGTGAGATGGTAAGACTGTGTAAGGGACGGCTTGAGCATGTTTGTTAAAAGTCTTCTTTTGTCTTGCTCTTGCTTGCTGTAAGTTTCTCTCTACACATTCTTGCACTTGTTGATACTGCTTCTGACGTTTGGTATCCCAATCTGTTTCTTCTACTTGTGTATCTGGTTTTTCAATTCCCATTTCTAAATCAATTGGTAGCTTACCGGGTCTTGCGCGCATAAGGTATGCTGGAGTGCAGTTTGTAGAACTCACGGGGACATGGTTGTATAAGTCTACCAAATCAAGTCATTTATCTGGCCACTGGTTTCTTTCTGACTCTGGTAAGGTTTCCAACAGTTCAATTACGATATGATTCATCTTCTCGCATAAACCATTTGTTTGGGGATGATACGTTGTTGTGTGGATTTTGTTACAGCGTACATATTGCAGAACTCCTTGAATAATTCTGATTCAAAAGCTGGACCTTGGTCTGCAAGGACTTGTTCTGGGTAACCATGCAGTCTACAGAAATGCGTCTGGAATGCTTTTGCTGCCGTCTTCGCTGTCAGATCTTTGACTGGTACCACCGCTAAGAAACTTGAGTAATGGTCCACGATGGTTAAGGCATAGACATAGCCTGACCGGCTTGGTGACAACTTGACGTGGTCTAACGCGACTAGCTCAAGTGGCTGCTTGGTTACTATTGGCTGAAGTGGAGCTTTCTGTGGATCTTTCCTTCTGAAGTTGCATGCGGCACATGCTCTACACCAACGTTCAATTGATCTTCTCATGCCAACCCAATAAAATCTTTCTCTCAGGATTGCTTCTAACTTCTTCCATCCGAAATGACCTGCACTGTCATGGTACGCTCTTAAGACCATTTGGATGTCTTGCTTGGGCACGATTATCTGCCAGACCAGTTCATGTGTCTTAGGATTGGTGAACCTTCTGCAGAGCTTCCCTTGATTCAGGAACAACTTGCCTCTTTCCTTCCAGAGCTGTATGGCCTCAGCTGGGGCATTCTGATCCGGGTATGCACCTTGTTGCGTAAGCAGTTCTTTCACTAGCTTCACAGCTGGATCAGTATCTTGGGTTTCGGCCCATCCGTAGTGTCTTAACGGGTTGAGGTTTCTTCCTGCGCTCTTTGATAGATGCTGGGTTGATAATCTTCTACCTTTGAACGATGAAAGGCCGGTAGTTCAATCTCTTCCAACTCTTCCGGTTCCTCTTCCACGTCTCTCAGGTGTGGCATCCGGGATAAGGCATCTGCGTTCCCATTCTTGCGGCCTGCCCGATATTTGATGACAAAGTTGTAGTTAGATAGCCGGGCTATCCATCGCTGCTCCAAAGCTCCTAATTTCGCTGTATCCAGGTGAGTCAACGGGTTGTTATCCGTGCAGATGGTGAATTCTGCACCTGCCAAGTAATGTTTAAAGCGTTCCGTCACAGCACAAACTACTGCCAGTAGTTCTAACTTGAAGGAGCTGTAATTCTCGGTGTTTCTTTCTGTAGGCCGGAGCTTCCTGCTTGCAAAGGCAATAACTCTCACTTTGCCTCCTTGCTTCTGTGACAATACTGCTCCCAGTCCCACGTTGCTGGCATCCGTGTAAAGAATGAACGGTTGATGGTAATCAGCGTATGCCAGAATCTTTCTCCCGTCAATGCACTTTTCAGCTTGTTGAAGGAATCTTCCTTCTCTTCACTTCACTGGAACGGAGGATTACGGGATGACTTTCTTGACTGTCCTACCAGGATGTCTTGCAGGGGAGCCGCTAGCTTCGTGAATCCTCTGATAAATCTTCTATAGTAGCCTACCAGGCCCAGGAATTGCCTCACTTCTTTCACGTTCGTAGGTCTTGGCCAATCCCTTATCACAGTTACTTTATCAGGATCCGGTGCTACTCCCTCTGAACTCACGACGTGTCCCAGGTACTGTACCTTTGGTTTTAGAAGGTGACACTTGGATGGCTTGATCTTCATGCCATATTTCGATAAAGCTTCGAACACTTCTGCCAGGTCTTGTAGATGTTGCTCATACGTCTTCGAGTAGACTATGACGTCATCTAGGTACAGGAGGACAGTTTCAAAGTTCTTGTGTCCTAGGCAGCTCTCCATCAGACGTTGGAAGGTCCCGAGTGCGTTGCAGAGTCCGAACGGCATACAATTGAACTCACAGAGGCACATCGGCGTGGTAAACGCGGTCTTCTCCTTGTCGGCCTCGGCCACAGGAACCTGCCAGTACCCACTAGTCAGATCAAGGGTGGAAAAGTAGTTAGCAGATTTTAATGCAGCTAATGACTCCTCAATCCTAGGTAATGGGTATGCGTCCTTATGTGTGATGCGATTAATCTGCCGGTAATCTACGCACATTCTCATGGTCCCGTCCTTTTTTTTAACTAACACTAGAGGTGCTGCCCAGGGGCTACAACTGTCTCTTATTACCCCTGCAGATTTCATTTCTCTGAGCATGTCTTTGGTGGTTTGGTAGTGAGCTGGTGGTAATGGTCTATAGCTCTCTTTTATAGGTTGATGGTTACCTGTGGGTATAGTGTGCTCTACCCCTTTAATCTGCCCAAAGTCTAATGGGTGTTTACTGAATATTTGTTCATATTCCTTCACTACCCGGTACACTCCATGCTTGTGACGGGGAGGTGTAGAACTGGTACCTACATGAAACTTTTGGCACCAATCCTCCAGCTTCTCTCCTGAGCCATTGTCATCCGCCTGACTTGACGGGTTCAAGGGCTCGACGGCTGTGATGTTGTTGTTATCAACCGTGTATAACTTAGCCATGGTAGCATACTTTGGTAACGTGATCTCATCATCTCCGCAGTTTAATAGGCGTAATGGAACTCTTCCCCTGTGTACGTCAACTACTCCTCTAGCAGTGAGTATGGTGGGTCTGCTGTCTGAGTACACGGGTTCTACCAGGGCCTGATAGTCTTGCCCTTTAATGCCTATTGCGGCTCTACACCATACCAACATTTCAGTTTTGGGAGGAATTACAATGGGTATTGGATCACTTACTCGTACACTGCCGATCTCACCTCCGGAGATTTCTACCTGTTGCTTCAACATCAAGGCTTTGATCTCTTTGTGCAGAAGCCTCTGTTGTCCAGTTCCGGCAGTCTCGGCGATTTGCTGCAAAACACTTAACACTTCGGAAAAACATTTCTCAATGACATTCATTCCTAGCAGCATCACTGGCTCACGGTCTCGCCGGTTAACATCTATGATTATAATACCCTGGTTCTGCAATTCTACCTTCCCAACCTTTGGTATTACCTGTCCATTACTAGCCATACATCAAAGTTAAAGTCATCTGGCGCATTAGTAATGTCTGAATCAGCCCAGTACCTTTTATATAGAACATGTGGGATGGATGTTATTTGGGATCCGGTATCCAGCAAGGCACTAAAGGGGATGCCATCCAACACAATAGGGATCACCGGCTTTCCTCCCACGAATTTGTCATACCAGGCTGAGGGGCCTTGAGCGTTCATTCCTGGGGAGCAGCCCGCCTGCCCAGGGAATCGTCGTTTAAAGGACACTCACGAGCAAGATGGCCTGATTTCTGGCAACGGCGGCAAATGGGCTGTCCATCCGGTTGGTAGCGATCGCTGGGTCGTCCTCTTGCTGCTGGGTATCTTCTGGGCCTCATCCACGGAACATCCTCTCTGCTGGTCGCCAACTCGATCTTGGGTGCAGGTTTTGACTCTCGCAGTTCCTTGATGACCTTGGCCATGGAGATCACGGTGTCTGTCAGGGCATCTAGCTATTGGTTGAGGGCTGCATTGGAGATATATTCCTCGACCTCAGCAGCAGTCGCTGACATAGCAGATGTCGCTGGCGCTGCCGGCTGCTGAGGTGCTGCTGCTGTGTCAAGCACAGATGTTAATTCTCGTGGCTCTTCCAGCTGCTGCAGACGGATAGCTCTATCCTTCAGCTCAGTAAATGTCATGTCAGGGTTCTGCAGCAGTATCACGCTTAACTGTCCTCGGTGGGAAGGGGAATTGAGGCCCTCTATGAATTGATCAAGTAGCATTTTATCAGCTCCCAGGGTTAAAGCAGGTTCTGCCAGCTTAAGGGCTTTGAGTGCTTCCTGTAGATTCAAGGCAAAGTCTCTGGCACTCTGTTTAGGTTTCTGGTGGCACGCAAAGAACCTCATCTTAGCCCGGGTATCAACAGCAGATTCAAACGTTGCTTTCAGTCTGGGTACTAGATGCTCTACAGTGTCCTTATCCGTGTCCAGCCAGGATGCAACCTCACGCCGTGCATTGCCCGTTAATTGTAACATTATCATTCCTACACGCTGGGCTTCAGTGAGGGGATACATCACATAATACTCTTTAATCTTTTGCATAAAGTCAGTTAGTGTATTAGGCTCACCGGAGTATTGGGGCAGCCACATTGCCCCTGGAGTATACGGCATCAGGAATGGCATTATTGGTGCTGTTCCTTGCGCTGCTGCACCGCCGGGTACTATCGCTGGGTCCAGCGCTGCAGCTCCACCGGCTGCTCCGTCGCCGTCTTGTGCATCGGCCTGCGACATCTTGAGCCCCCTTAGTTAATATCCGCCCTCCGTCTTCCGCTTCCATCCGGATGTCTATGGGAGGTTCCGGGGTGCAACAGGGATCTTCTTCCCCGCCGGATGTCGTCAGCACCAAGGGTGGAGGCTGGGTTCGCGCCAATGCGCCGCGCGCTCCAAAATGGCGGATTTTCAAAAATACAGTTCAGATGGCGCAGTTCAAAAACAGTTTTTACATCAATCACGGCACACGCTGCCCGTTTGTGACGCAAGGTTTGTCGGGCCCCTCGGGATGGGGGTACTCGGTACCGGACCGGATGGTGCCGGGGAAGTCACGGGTGGCTTGGTCCGGACCGTGTCCCGGGCTCGGCAAATAAAGGGGATTATTTACAGGGGAAATGTCACTCGTGACGCCACCCACTTGATGCGGCCAGTGATGGGGGCCGCCGCTGCTGCAGAACCTCCGGGGGTGATGGAGTGGCAGCGGAGATGTTATAGTTCCAGTGGGAAGAACTGTATCCCCCGGGGCAGTAAGGGTTAAGTCTATGGTGAGGTTGTAGCACACTTACTTGCAGACGCTGCAGGGATCTCTCCTCCTGGCTGGTGCTGACAGGCTGGATCCTGTATGGAGAGAATAGCTTGCACACAGAGACTCCAGGGAAGCAGTTCCAGGGTTTTCCAAAGCTTTACTCTTTGTTTCCTTCAAGCAAGTTACAGGTCATTTGCAGTTGTTACGCAGTTCATTTACAGTTCTTAGTACACGGGCTCATTCTCCCTCTCCGGGTTCCCTTTGCTCTGCAGCCAGGCCTCTCTCTCTGTGACCCCTCACACAGTCTGTAGTGTCCTTTCCGGGCTGTTTACGGTCTCTGTCTGTACGGCTGGTGTGTGGTACGCTGGACGGTATGGCGGTAACTCGAGCTTCTGTGAGTCCTAGTGTGTCACTTAGCTGCCTGTCCTTTAGGGTAGGGATCTCAATCTGAAACTCAGACCCTTGTCGTGTTGTCTGGGGATGCCAGGTGAACTACGGTCCCCTCTAGAGCCGACACTCTACTCAGCCCAGCCTCCAGCAGTCCTCCAGCATGAGGCTCTACCAGGCTCTCTCCTTTCTGTTCCTTTCAGTATTCTAGGAGGGCTACTCCGCCTGCAGTCAGTGGCTTTAGCTGCTGTCTAGGGCCCTGGTTCCACCGTCCCTCTCTGTTCTGTCACACTCCTGGTGGCATCAGCGTCGGATGGGCTTTCTCTCCCCTCTGGCTCACACTGGCTCAGTACGGATTCTGCGCTCCTAGGCCTTGCACTCACAGAACGTGTGTAAGTCTTTCTGTCTTTGCAGCTCAGCTTCTGGTCTTTGCTTCTCGGCACCTTGAGCCTACTTCCTTCCTTCACTCCTCCCCCTCTCAAGTCACCTGACTTCTGGTGTGCCCAACCCACTCCTCTGATCCACCACCCCTCAATCTCATAGAGTTCTAATCTCAGGGCTGGATGTTACCTTCTCTTACACGTGGGTTGTGTGGGCTGTGAGGGTGTTGGTGTGCAACAAGTGTCCTACCTGCCTGGCTGCAGTTCCCTTTGTGGCCTCCTGGACGCAGGGGTGCCACACTTGTTATCCATCAAGTGCATAAATCACATATAATAAAAAAAGAGAAAACAGAACAAAACTCACAGCCATATTTTTCTTTTTTCGTCTTTTTTCTTTTTTCTTCTCTTATCTTCTCATATGGCTGTGAGTTTTGTTCTGTTTTCTCTTTTTTTATTATATGTGATTTATGCACTTGATGGATAACACACACTATGTTTATTTTTTTATATCTCTCTCATCGGCTGTCACGGCAATTTGTTTTGTAAACATTGTGACGTCATGGGTAGATCCTCCCTTCTTGCTGATGTAATTTCCATCATGTTTTTGGCGCCTTTTTTCTTATAAAAGTGTAACTGTTCAGTGTAATAGTGATGTTCCCTGAGGAAGGAGCTCGGGAGGAGGCTCCGAAACACGTCGGAAAATAAAGGCTGTAGCTGTACCAGACATTCCTGTGTCTGTCCAGAGTACAAGAGATAACCTGGCACTGACCTGTTTTTCCTCCTGGAACCAAGCGATGAGGGTGGAAGCACGTTGCTCTGCTATTCAGCAAGAGAGCACATAAAAAAACAAAGAGATAAGCGGCACTCGTGCTTCTTGAGTAATTCCGGTGTTTATTTAACGTGCAGGCATAACACTGGAGCTGTGTTCGTGGGGAGGGGGAAGCTGAGGGCGGCGGCTACCGTTTCACGGGGATATCCGCTTCTACGGGCTCTCCGAAGCCCGTAGAAGCGGATATCCCCGTGAAACGGTAGCCGCCGCCCTCAGCTTCCCCTCCCCACGAACACAGCTCCAGTGTTATGCCTGCACGTTAAATAAACACCGGAATTACTCAAGAAGCACGAGTGCCGCTTATCTCTTTATTCCTGTGTCTGTGTTTCTTTGGTCTCGGAGCAGCAGCGCAGACAAGAATCTACATTACGACCACGGTCACCGTTGGGAGTGCGGTCCCTGCAGCAGTTGCTTGTACGCTATTCTACCAGTTGTGGTTTCACAACTGACAAAGGTGAGCAATTCTACATCGATAAGTGAAAGTGTGTTATTGAGATAAGGCCCTATTTGTGCATTCTTTCTTTCACAAACCCAGGAGTAGACTATCCGGGCCCGACCAACTGGGAATACAAGTACGTGGGAGACTGTCTATACCTACCGATCGTCATCGATGGTATCGCTACCTCCGCCTTGATAGACACTGGATCCCAGGTGACAACCATCCCGTATATCCTTTACAAGTGGTTCTGGCCAGATATTGAGCTAGAGCCCCCTCACCCTGATTTGAACATTGAAGCCACTAATGGTATAATAGTTACAGTAGAGGGGCAGTGGGAAGCTACAGTAAAGGTGAGGAGGGTGCAGCTGAAGAACCAGGGTATCATAGTGATTCCGGACAAACCAAATGACAGGGACCCACATGTAATACTGGGTACTAATGTTATGGTTAAATGCATCGATGAAGTGTTGTTCTTACTCCAACAGAGTGTTGAAGCCGGTAGACCCAGAAAGAAGAGAGCTATCCAAAAGCAGATCTGAGCTCTGGTTTATCAACAACAGGTAACATTGTCAAATGGTGAAATTGGCAGAGTACGGGTCACAGATCCCATTCCAATTGTGGCACCACCCAGAAGTGAACTGATGATCTGGTGTCGAGCAGCCATAGGCCTCAGAGGGCAGGACTACCAAGTTGTAGTAGAACCTGTTTAGTCCGATAGTAGTCCTACGCTCTTGACAGGCAGAGGGTTAGTCAACGTAAGAAAGGGGATAGTCCCCATACGCATATTAAATTATGGTGATGACGAAGTCAGTCTGCCAAGATATGCAACTGTCGCAAAACTGTACCAGGTTGAAAATAATGCTATAATTGATGTAAAATCCTCTTCTCAAACAGTAACTGACGAACCCCCTCACTCCAAAGATCAGTTAGAGAAATGGTGTCAGGAGCTCAGTGTAGGAACTGACAATACACCTACTCACCAGAAAAATGGAGTATACCGGGTAGTTCGGGAGTATGAGCAAGTGTTCAGCAAACACCCACTTGACTTTGGGAGGATTAAAGGGGTACAACACCATATCCCCACAGGCAACCATGCATCTATCAAAGAAAGGTACAGGCCTATACCACCCACACACTACCAAAAGGCAAAAAAGATGCTTCAGGACATGAAGAATGCCGGAGTCATTAGGGATAGCTGTAGTCCCTGGGCAGCACCACTAGTCCTGGTTAAAAAGAAAGATGGTAGTATGAGGATGTGCGTAGACTACAGACAAATCAATAAAGTCACACACACAAGGATGCATACCCGTTACCCGCATAGAGGAGTCACTAGCTGCACTTAAGTCTGCCAACTACTTCTCCACATTAGATCTTACTAGTGGGTACTGGCAGGTTGCCGTTGCAGAGGAGGATCGTTAGAAGACAGCCTTCACGACCCCTATGGGGCTATGCGAGTTCAACAGTATGCCATTCGGGTTGTGCAATGCCCCAGGAACATTTCAGAGACTGATGGAGTGTTGTTTGGGCCACAAGAACTTTGAGACTATGTTGTTATACCTTGATGATGTCATTATATACTCTCAGACCTATGAAGACCACCTACAGCACCTGAGTGAAGTGTTAGAGTCACAGTCCAAGTACGGGATGAAACTGAAACTGTCCAAGTGCCACCTGCTGAAACCCAAGGTCCAATACCTAGGACATGTGGTTAATGCCAAAGGCGTAGCACCGAATCCGGATAAAGTAACCGTCATCAAGGACTGGCCAGCACCAACTACTCACAAAGAGGTACGTCAATTTCTAGGACTGGTCGGGTACTACCGACGTTTCATCAAAGGCTATACCAAGATAGCAGCACCCATGCAAGATCTCTTAGTAGGTCAATCCAAGAACGGCAAGATCAGGGGACCCCCGTTCCACTGGTTGACCAGAACAGGAACAATCCTTCCAGAAGCTGAAAGATGCTCTAACAGGAGAAGAAATCCTGACCTATCCTGATTACAATCTCCCATTTTTATTGTACACTGATGCAAGTAATGAAGGTTTAGAAGCAGTCCTATCTCAACGTCAACAAGGGAAGGAAAAGGTAATAGCCTACGCTAGCAGAAAGCTCTGTCCCACAGAAAGGAACCCGGAGAACTACAACTCCTTCAAGCTAGATTTCCTGGCCCTGGTCTGGGCAATCACAGAGCGTTTCAAGCATTACCTGGCATCCGCCCCATTCACAGCTTTCACAGATAACAACCCTCTAACCCATTTAGAGACTGCAAAGCTGGGAGCTCTAGAGCAGCGTTGGGTAGCAAGACTCTCAAACTATGATTTCACAAAAATGTCAATGCTGATGCCCTGTCCAGAATGCCTAACCTTCCTGAAGAGGGAGAAGACATAGATGACCTGGAGGAGATTGAACTACCTGCTTTCCACCGTACAGGTACAGCAACGTGTCATCAGGCGAACCAGAGACATGTAGAGAGGACTGTGAACCCTTTACCTCACCATGACTGGAAGGAGGTTCAAGCTAACGATCCAGATGTCAGCCTAGTTAGAGAGCTGATCACTCAAGAACACGCCAGCATGGACCCTGATGCCTCTCAAAATGCTAAACGCCTATGGAAAGAGAAGGGGAGGTTGTTTGCCTACCAAGGTAAACTATGCAGAAGGTATCTGAACCCCAGAACACATGAACTCATCTGGCAGATTGTGGTTTCAAAAACTGAAGTCCAAATGATCCTTGAAGCATACCATGATGATGCAGGACACTTTGGATGGAAGAAGCTGGAGAGACCCCTGAAGGATCGGTTCCACTGGGTCAGTATGCGAGGCTCAATTGACAAGTGGTGTAAGAACTGTGGACCATGTCACCTTCGAAGGAAAGACCATCTAACTCAGAAAGCTCCGTTGCAGCCAATTGTTACCACGAAGCCCCTTGAAATAGTTGCTCTCGACCACGTGAAGCTTACCCCAAGTCGCACCGGGTACACTTACGCTCTCACCATCGTTGACCACTATTCAAGATTCCTGGTAGTAGTTCCAGTTAAGGACTTAACTGCTGAAGTAGCAGCCAAAGCATTCCAGAGTTACTTCTGTCGCCCCCATGGGTATCCAGACCAAGTCTTGACTGAACAAGGGCCAGTCTTCGAATCAGCTCTGTTCCAAGAGTTTCTAGGGCTATGCGGGTGTAAGAAGATCAGGACACGTCTTATCATCCTCAAACTAACGGTTTATGCGAGAAAATGAACCACATTGTCATTGACATGCTCAAAACCTTACCAGTTGGGGGGCGTGTCCTGATGTGGAACATGGAGGACGCATAGAGAAAGAGCTCCTCCGGTGGTGTCTGATTATCCGGGATTTAACGGAAAAATAATGTCCCTACTCTGTCATCTTGGTGAGGTACCAGTTCACTGGACTCCTGAGCTGCCCAGACCGGGCTCCAGAGGCTACAGAACCCCGCAGAAAACAACTGATTCCCTTGTGACTGAATGCCCTGTGGCTGCTTCTGGAGGCTCTAAAATGGTGCCTGGCCACTACACTGCTCCAGCTGCCGGCTGCACAGTCCTTGACATCCTGGCTTCATAACTTAACAAATCTCACCCATAGAGCCTCAGGTGAATTGGCACATCATCCCTGGGTGATGTCCAGGAGATATTTCTGCCCTAAAGAGCAGTCTGTTCTACACCTACACCAGATTTCTCACTTCCCCCATCCTGCACGTGGCAGTGCTGCCTGGAGAACTAGAGAGCTTCCCCTGAGCTCAGGAACTGATTTACCCACTTTGCCGGGGAGCTGAAGGAATGGGTAAGAGCACACAGGTGTACTGCTGCTGCTGGGTGGACAAAGCAGGGGCACTGGAGCAGAACTCTTACACCGGCGACATATACCTTATAGCACTGCACTAGTTGGATGAACTTTCTCATACTTAGGAGGCCAGATGATAATCTGGAACACTCTGTGAGTAGAGATAGGGAAGACCCAGTGATTGCCAGTGATATATTGCGAAGGGTGATAGGAGCCCAGGGAGAGCAGCCTGGAGATTAAGGCTGGTTTCACATTACGGATTTTTCAGATCCGATGCTGTCCGATCAAAATCGGACAGCATCGGATCCGAATTTGGCCCCATGCAGCCCTATGGGCATCGGACCGAATCGGATGTGCACAAAATGCCATCCGATTTGGTCCGATCCGATTCTGTCCGATTTTATTATCGGTGCAAAAATCGGAGCCTGCTCCGATTTTTGCACCGAAAATAAAATCTGACAGAATCGGATCGGACCAAATCGGATGGCATTTAGTGCACATCCGATCTGACCCGATCCCTATAACATGGGGCCCTATGGAGCAGGGTCCGAGGAAACATCTGATGTCTCCTCGGACCCGATTTTACTGTGCTGAGCATGCTCAGTACAGTAAAACTGCTCCTACTGGGAGCACAAGGGTTAAAAAAAACAAATAAACCTTATGCTCACCTCCCCACGAGCCCCCGCCGTCTCCAGCCGTCTTCCTGAAGGCTCCCGGTGGCTCCCGCAGGCTCCCGGTGTCAGCAGAGGTCTTCTTCTGCTGTACAGGACCTGCGGTGATGTCACAGTCATGTGACCGCAGGTTACCATGGTGAACCTGCGGTCACATGACTGTGACATCACCGCAGGTCCTTTACAGCAGAAGAAGACCTCTGCTGACACCGGGAGCCTGCGGGAGCCACCGGGAGCCTTCAAGAAGACGGCTGGAGACGGCGGGGGCTCGTGGGAAGGTGAGCATAAGGTTTTTTTTTTTTTTTTTTCAGCCCGGAGGCAACGATTTTATGCCGGAATCGGATGCCTATTTGGCATCCGATTCCAGGCATCAGAAGGGAGCCGATGCTGTCCGAATTTATCGGACAGCATCGGCTCCCTTCAAAATCGTAATGTGAAGGTAGCCTAACCCTTTGCTTCATCTCCTTCTGTGACTGTGACACACTCACTGCATCCCCCCTGTTGGAGTAATTATAAGGGCTTGGGCTGCCTGAATAGCTGCCTGTCACTAAACAGTAAACAAGAACTGCAAATGTGCCTGCATTAACTCCTGGCCTACTGGTACAACATTCTAGGCTGAATTCCATTCTTCACAGCATTCCTCCTCTACCTACCAGAAGACTTAACAGCTAACAAGGCATTAACACTTAAGTGGCTGGCACCTGCAGATTCACAGCTCGCCTGTAGAACCACAACAGTTGGGAAAATAATCACTGTCCATGGGGAATTGAGCCTCTGCATGCACAGGACACTGAAACTTGTATGAAAATAACACATATAGCTCTGGATGTGAACAACATTACAAGCTTTATTAAGTGACTTTAGCTTTGTATATGTACACCTTCGGTGACCATAAAACTACGCATAACCTAAAATTGAAAACACCCAGCAGAGAGTATCTTTCCCCTGTAGACTATTTCTCCAGCTAACTGTAAAGCAGTGCTCTTGGGCTATACTCCCTAGATCATAACACACCTTGCCTTCTGAGCTTCCATTAGAAAACAGACCCTGCCCTGTCGCTCTGGTGAGGTACTTGATCGCTGCGCTCTTGAGATGCCCAGAACGGGCTCCAGAAATCACGAGTCACTGACTTTTTTACGTCTGATAGTCCCACTGCTGCTATTAGAAACTCCAAAATGGCACTTGCAGCGGCCTCTGGCTCTCGCTCCCCCAGCTCTCCCCACTCGCATAGATCCTGGAGTGGTTCACGTGGCGAGGCTGTTAGCCAGTCTCCTAGAGGACTACAAGAGGACTCTACCCCCATTACTTATGGGGCTATACGGGAACTCCTCGAGGACCTTAGTTCCTCCATACAAGCTGATATTAGAGACATTGTGGGGAAATGAGAGCTGACATGACGGCTTTGGGTGAACGTACTTCCCGGATTGAAGAGAAAATGGCTGAATTTGCGGGGGCTCACAATGAACTGGTAGATAGCCATCACGATCTGTCACAAGATATGAGAGCCATGAGAGCGAAAATGTGTGACCTTGATGACAAGCTTCGTCGGGGCAATCTAAAGGTCAGAGGTATTGCTGAAGTGGAGGGTGAGGAGGACCTGATCGCTACTGTGATTCCTTTTTTACAACACATACTCCCCACAGCTGCCCCAGCGAGCCTAGAGATCGAACGGGCATATAGGCTCCCACGTTCAAAAAAGGCTCCCAAAGATGTACCCAGAGATGTAATGATCCATTTAGCTACTCCTAAATTACGTGACCCTCTGTTGCATACTTTGAGAAAGCACCCTCCCTCAGAAGCTCTGTATGCAGCGTGGTCCCTCTTTCCGGATCTTTCACCTGGCACCCTCGCGAGGCGGAGGGACTTTGCCCCCTACTGTTCAGCCCTGAGAGACCAGGGCATTACCTACGCATGGGGCTCACCTGTAAATGTTTCATTTCGCTATAAGGGATCTCACCATCTCTTCTCTTCCCCATTCAAGATGAAATCCGCGCTGCTGGACTGGAACCTTCTGACGAATGCGTGGGGCTCCGCGCAATTTCTATGTCTAGCCAGGTACAGCTAAGCTGCTGGGGGCTGGAATCCGCAGCGCAGGGAGGCCCAAGCTTTCTGGCACCCCGGCTGCAAATTGCAGCCCGCAGCCGCCCCAGAAGATGGCACGTTCATTGAAGCGCCATCCTCTGGCGCTGAACCCCGCTCTTCCAGCGGCCCTGGTGGCGGTGGCACGCTAGGTAATAAAGGGGTTAATACCAGCTTTGTTATACAAGCTGGTATTAAGCCCGAGATTCTTAATGTCAGGCCACATTTGACCCGGCCACTAATAATCTCCAATAAAGGGTTAAAAAAACACAACACAGAGAAAATTTTTTTATTAGAAATAAAAATAAAAGCCATTAGGGACTCCATCTTTAATTAAAAAAATCCTCTTCCGTCCGACGTAGTCCAAAACGCGATGTCCTGTCTGCTACATCCCTGTGCATAGATATAGATGTCTATGCACAGGGAATGAGCAGACTGAGAACAATCTCAGCTCTGCTACATCAGGCAGCAGGCGGGCTCTAGGACCCTGGAGCTGCGGCAGCCTGCACACAGAGCAGACAGCCGGACTCTTATCTGTGCGAGTTTCCCAGCACAGTAAATGAGTCCAATGCAAATCAATGGCAAAACTAGGATTGCTTCAGGCTGAAGCTTCCGAGACACATCTGTGATTTGTAAATTGCACACTACTCGCTATTACTCGCTTCCCCATTCATTAACATTGGACTCGCTAGACTCACAACGAGTAGCGAGTCCCGGGCTCGGACTCGCTAGAGTCAAGCGATTCTGAGTAATTTAGGATTCGCCCATCACTAATCTTGAGTCCTGAGTCACTGTTTAAGGCCCTTGAGTGCCTTATACCCCCAATGCTCCTGGCATTCCTCTTTCACCCTGTGTGGGGGAGGCGCTGAGGAGTCTCAGAGTACCCTCAAGGGGGTCTCTTCTTACTCTCAGTTTTTTCTTTCTTCATATTAATTGTTAGTTAGTTAATACTCTGTGTTAATAATTCTGTGCTTGTCTTCCTATGATTATCTTTCTCTCCTTTCATTGACCACTACTTTGTCAATCTATTTCTGCATTTCTTACATCTCCTTTTAATTTCTTTTCCTTCTTCTTTTATTTCTCGTGCTTGACATTCTGTCAACCTTTCCTCATCTTCTCACTACGACTCCTAGCTATCAGGCCTCTATTCTCTTTCTACTTCTGTACTCTCACTTCTCCCTCCCTCTTGTTGTCCCGCTCTTTCTCACCCTTCTTCCTCATCCTTGTCTTTATAGGATACTGAACTTAATTGTTCCTAAGTCTATTGTTGAATTTGTGCATTTACCGAGGGTGTTTTATATACACGTTGATTAAGTGATCAGATGTATTGTGCTTGAACCTACTCTTTGCCCTTTTCTTTACCTTGTTATTCTCTACTTGGAATCTGTCCCTACCATTTCCCGAAACTTGGGAGCTTTATCGGATAATACTTGGGAGGAGTATTGATAGCTCTACTGCTTGCGTGGGGCTCTGTGATCACTGGAGGAGGAGCATCCTGCACCCGCCTTGTTAGTGTCTCGTGTTTTTCTTTATCATGAGCTTTCAGTGTGTATCGATAAATATTAACGGGTTGAACTCCCCGAAAAAGCGTTCTTTAGTGTGGCAGCAGCTCATTAAAATGAAAGCTGAAATCTTCCTTATTCAAGAAACTCACCTTTTAGAACAGGATAACTATAGAATGAAATCCCTACAATTTCCTATACAATATTTTGCCAATGCCCCTAACAAGAAATCTGGAGTTGCAATTTTTGTACATAGATCTCTCGCTTTTCAGCTAATTGAAGCGACAATAGACCCACAGGGTCGTAATTTGGTGGTCCAGGCCCTGATTAATGGAAAGCTGTTTACACTCGTTTCAGTGTATGGGCCGAATAAAGGCCAACTGAAATTTTTTCGTGCTCTGTTCACAAAGCTGGACTCTTTGTCGAAGGGATGCCTCCTTGTGGCGGGGGATTTCAATCTCCCAGTACACAGAAGGTTGGACTGCTCGGGACCTTCCTTAAGTCGGGGTGAGATGGGGGGGTTGTTATACACCCACCACCTTCATGATATCTGGCGGTACGCTCATGGGGAGGAGAGGGGTTACACGTATTTCTCACCTAGATTTCAATCTTATAGTCTTTTAGACTACTTTCTGGTGGGAGACTCTCTTCCTCATATGTGTCGAAATGCCTCTATAGGGCACATTACGTGGTCTGACCATGCCCACATCATGTTGCAGGTCGAGGACGCCCTTCAGGTTCCCCCGACTCCTTCGTGGACTTTGAATGAATTACTCCTGTGCTCTCCTGCTGGTGTGGCGCACGTTGAGTCTCAACTTGAGCATTACTTTTTAACTAACACTTCTCAAGATACTGACCCAGAAATTTTATGGTACGCCCATAAGGCGGTTATTAGGGGTCACTTCATACAGATAGCAGCCAGGGCCAAACGTGAAAGAAATCAGCAGATGGGGACTCTCACAAAAAAGATAGCAGATATAGAGGCCCAACACAAGACTACCCCAACCCCGCAAATTACATGTGAATTAGGTGAGACCCGCCGAGAGTTACGCTCTTTACTCCTCTACAAAGCGGAATTCCACCTGAAAAAACTAAAGGCCCGTTTCTATGGTATGGGAGACAAAGCGGGTAGGCTTTTGGCTAGGAGGATCCAAAAAAAGAGAGAAGCCACGAAGATTGACCATATCCTAGGTCCTAGGGGAGAGAAGATTAGAAATCCCATTGACATTGCGGGCCAATTTAGAGAATACTACTCGTTACTTTATAACCTGAAAGAGGATTCTGACATCACACAGCCATCGCCTGCGGCGATGGAATCCTTTCTTGCTCCGGCCCATCTTCCAAAGCTGACTGCTCCCCAATTGGCACGTTTAAACGCGCCTTTCACAGAGGACGAGATTGCCTTGGTTGTCAACTCTATGAGAAAAAACTCGGCCCCAGGTCCAGACGGTTTCTCGTACCGCTATTGTACGACCTTTTTGAAGCAAATCCTCCCACATTTGCTATCTCTCTTCCCCTTATGGAGGGAAGGGAAACGGATACGGCCAGAGGGACTGGAGGTGACAATCTCGGCAATACCGAAACCTGGGAAGATTCCCAACGTAGCGGCTAATTTTCGTCCCATTGCTCTATTGAATGGAGACTTAAAAATTTACACTAAGCTATTGGCGTCAAGACTCTTGGAGGTGCTACCCTCTTTGGTCGGTCCGGAGCAGGTGGGTTTCATCCTGGAACGGCAGGTGTCGGAACGGCACGAGGCGAATTGTTGATATACTAGAGGTCTTGGAAAGGAGGGGGGCCCCCAGTGCTCTCACTTCGTTAGACGCCGAAAAGGAGTTTGATAGGGTGCACTGGGGGTACCTGGAGGTGGTCTTGGACAGCTTTGGGATTATTGGCAGTTTTAAAAAGGCAGTGTTAGCTCTCTATACTTACCCCACAGCAAGGGTCAGGGCTTCTGGCTTCCTGTCGGGTTCCTTCTCTATCACGAATGGTACCCACCAGGGATGTCCTCTGTCGCCGCTAATCTTTGCTCTAGTAATGGAGCCTTTGGCGGCCAGAGTGAGGCAGGACCCTATGATTTCGGGCCCTTGCGTGGGAAAGATAGAACACAAAATCAGGTTATATGCCGACGATGTGATTTTCATTTGTACGAACTTGCTGGTCACCGTTCCAAGGATTATGGCTCTACTGGACGAGTTTTCGGCAGCCTCCTACTATAAATTAAATACATCTAAATCTTTGCTGTATCCTATCCACGTCCCTTCGGGGCAGATGGCTGAGCTGAGAGCGCGTTTCCCCTTTCAATGGTCTCCTAAAGGTATTCCGTACCTGGGAGTCTGGATTGCACACACCAGCAGGATAGTACACCATAACTTCGAGGTTCTGACTCGCACCATAAGGGAGGGTCTTGCCTCCCATAAAGGGCTGTTTCTATCATGGGTTGCCAGAATAAATATAGTCAAAATGACGTACCTTCCAAAAATCTTATATGTGCTTAGGTGCTTACCGCTGATGGTCCCTAAACGTTTGATTGCAACTTTGCAATTGCTTTTGACTTGTTTTATTTGGAACCACAAACCGCATAGAGTCGGTATGAGGGTGCTCTCTCTTCCCCTGCGACTGGGGAGCATGGGAGACCCATGTCTGGCATATTATTATGCGGCAACTCACCTTTCTGTGGCTAGTCTTTGGTGGGCGGACGCGCACCAACCTTTGTGGATGCAAATCGAGAAGTATTATGCTCCTCGTGGATCCACTAAACTTTTACTCGAGATGAACCTTCTACAACGATCGGCAGATTCTAACCTTCTTGGGGCTATGTCAGCTCTATTGAGGGTTTGGCGACAGCATGCACGCTCCTTGTTAGCCTTCCTTTTCCGCGACATTTCCCTTCGAGCGGTCGAAGCGCTGGTGGGGTCCCTCTCTCTTACATCTTGGAGAGACGGTGGAGTCCTTTTTGTTCATCAGGTCCTGGACGGTAACACCATAAAATCTTTTACAGAACTTGCAGATAGATACTCTATCCCCAGAACAGCTTTTTACCAATATCTTCAATTTCGACATTTTTTTAATTCAGTGACTTGGCCTGTGGTAGACCTAACAACTGTTGATGGCATGGTACAGAGGTACTTTAAATCAGCTCCCTCCGGTGGTCACGGCGTCTCTGTTATGCATGGTGCATTAGCTTGGCTGAGAAGCTCTGAAAAACTACCGTATATGGTAAAATGGGAATCTGCTTACAAATTGACGTCACGCTGGAACAATGGCAAGACGCTGCGCTCCGTAGTTCGGCTTATACAAGCTGTGTTAACCATATTGAGCAAATCAAAAAAGTCCAGTTGGAGTGGTACATAACCCCGATCTCTCTTCAGGGGTTGTTGTGCCTCGGAGGCCCAGACTTGCTGGAGATGATGTTCCGAAAGAGAATCATCCCTTCACATGTGGTGGGATTGCCTACCTTTGGGCGCGTTTTGGTACTCCGTGGCTCAGCTCCTAATTTCATTGACGGGGGTCCTGTTTCGGTTGAGCCCAACTCTGTCCCTTCTGGGCTTGGGATTGCAGGACTGGCCCTCTCCATTACGACCTATTGTGGCAAACACTTTGCTCGGAGCAAGGTTGTGTATTGCTAGATGTTGGAGATCTGTGAGAATGCCGGCCATTAGTGACCTCACCATAGCACTTAACTTGCATCTTCAACATGAGCTCTTGTTAGCTCACAATGCTGCCCGTTGTGAAAAGGTGCTCGGTTGGTGGGACCCATGGATTCAGTCTACACATAATACAATTCGATTGCCTACCTGATTATATGACTATCCTACAGTAACAGATAAGCCCTGACGTGCTGGGTTTTCCTCACCCTTATATCAACAATACTCTCAACTTGCTTAGCTGGTCGATGAAGACTCCCGCCCTTATTCCCCTATTCCCCTCTTCCTTCTTTTTTCTCTCTTCCTTTTCTCTTTTGTCCCCAATCTTCACCTTGTTCCCCCTTCCCCTCGTCACGTGTTCCTTTTCCCCTTATTCATTTTATAATGTTGTTGTGGTCTTGGTTAAGTGATGACTATTGTTTGTTCTACCACTTATTCTCTACAACAAATAAGTTTTAGTGATGGACTATGATGACCGATGGTTGCCTCCCTTTACGGGAATATTTTGTGATACCGACAATGGTCTAGATTTATGTTCTAATTTTATGTAATAATTTGTTTGTTATTATATACTCAATAAAAACATTGAAACAAAAAAAAAAACCATACCAGTTGAAGAGAGGAACCAATGGCCTGAAAAACTTCCAGATATTGTGGATATCTACAACCACATACCTGTCAGTTCAACCAACTATACACCTGCTTACTTGATGCGACCAAGACCAGGTAAATTACCTATTGACTTACAGATGGGAACCATCGAACCCACGCAAGATTCTTCTGATGAAGATTGGATCAGTCAACGCCAAGAACAATACCACAAAGTACAAGAAAGCGTAGAAAGAAACCTGAACATCAGCAGAACTAAACAAGAAAAAGAGTTTAACAAGCACGCCTCAGCAGAACCTTTTGCAACAGGTGACTTAGTGCTAAAAAGAAAAAGAAAAACCAACAAATTGGATGACAATTGGGAATCTGAACCCTACACAATTATGCCATCACAATATGACAATTCCAAAACTTGCGTCATTAGCAAAGACAAAGGAATTACGTTCACCACTGTATCTAGGGACCATTTGAAGAAATGTCCAACACAGTTACAACCTCAAGTAACCAGTTACCCTACAGTAACTACAAGTGAAAAACCTAAAGAAAATCTAGTCCATACAGACATTGGATACTTACCAGCTGACTGGCCACAATGCAATGGTGCATAGATCATCCCAGTTATGCATTTCTACTAACCTGTAGAAGATCAACCATCAATACCAGTTCAACAAGAACAAGTTCAAGTGCAAGAGAAGCAGCCTCAGGGGCGGAACTACCGTGGTGCAGCTGGTGCAGCTGCACCAGGGCCCCGGCCAGCTAGGGGGCCCCTGAAGGCTCCAGCGGCGGGTCCGTTCCGCTTTCTGATTACAGCGCTGCCGCCATTCACTCCCCTGTGGGATGCTATGCCTCACAGGGCTGACTCCAGTGAGGGGCCCGGGTTGCAGAGGCCAGGAGGGGGGCCCGGAGACACTGACAGCCCGGCTCCTCCTTTGTCACTCTGCTGCTGGCCGAGCTCCAAGGGCAAGGGCGGAGCCCAGCAGCGTACCTGAAGGGGTGCTGGCTGGGGGCCCGGAGGAACAGCAGGTGGGCGCCGTTGGCAGTGTGAGTCGGACATTCTCTCTCTGAGCCGCCGTCAAACTGACAGCGGCTCAGAGAAAGTGCTGCGCCCGCCGGCTCACACTAATCAGCTGTACGAGCATCTAACTCGTACAATTGAAGCCCTGACCACGGACACTTCCGGGTCAGGGTGACGTCACCAGGGGGTCATCACGCTGCCGACGTCACAGCGCCGCAGAGGCGCGAAATAGCGGCGGTGGAAAGTGCTCCACTCTAATGGAGCTGAAGACACGGAAGACACGGAAGTCCTCATGCCAGCGTAATTGGGGGAGAGGGAGAGGGATATTATTATGCTCAGTAAATGGAGGCAGAGGGAGGGGGAGAGGAGAGATTCATCAGCAGAGGGAGGAGGAGAGGAGAGATGGTCAGCAGAGGGGGAGAGGAGAGATTCATCAGCAGAGGGAGGAGGAGAGGAGAGATGGTCAGCAGAGGGGAGAGGAGAGATGGTCAACAGAGGGAGGGGGAGAGGAGAGATGGTCAGCAGAGGGGGAGAGGAGAGATGGTCAGCAGAGGGAGGGGGAGAGGAGAGATGGTCAGCAGAGGGAGGGGGAGAGGAGAGATGGTCAGCAGAGGAAGGAGGAGAGGAGAGATGGTCAGCAGAGGGAGGGGGAGAGGAGAGATGGTCAGGAGGGGGAGAGGAGAGATGGTCAGCAAGGAGGGGAGAGGAAGATGGTCAGCAGAGGAGGGGGAGAGAGTGATGGTCAGCAGAGGGGGAGAGAGGAGAGTGATGGTCAGCAGAGGGGGGAGAGAGGAGAGTGATGGTCAGCAGAGGGGGGAGGGAGGAGAGTGATGGTCAGCAGAGGGGGAGAGGAGAGATGGTCAGCAGAGGGAGGGGGAGAGGAGAGATGGTCAGCAGAGGAAAGGAGAGATGGTCAGCAGAGGAAGGAGGAGAGGAGAGATGGTCAGCAGAGGGGGAGAGGAGAGATGGTCAGCAGAGGGAGGGGAGAGGAGAGATGGTCAGCAGAGGGAGGAGAGAGGAGAGTGATAGTCAGCAGAGGGGGAGAGAGGAGAGTGATGGTCAGCAGAGGGGGGAGAGAGGAGAGTGATGGTCAGCAGAGGGGGGAGAGAGGAGAGTGATGGTCAGCAGAGGGGGGAGAGAGGAGAGTGATGGTCAGCAGAGGGGGAGAGAGGAGAGTGATGGTCAGCAGAGGGGAGAGGAGAGATGGTCAGCAGAGGGAGGGGGAGAGGAGAGATGGTCAGCAGAGGAAAGGAGAGATGGTCAGCAGAGGAAAGGAGAGATGGTCAGCAGAGGAAGGAGGAGAGGAGAGATGGTCAGCAGAGGAAGGAGGAGAGGAGAGATGGTCAGCAGAGGGGGAGAGGAGAGATGGTCAGCAGAGGGAGGGGGAGAGGAGAGATGGTCAGCAGAGGGAGGAGAGAGGAGAGTGATAGTCAGCAGAGGGGGGAGAGAGGAGAGTGATGGTCAGCAGAGGGGGGAGAGAGGAGAGTGATGGTCAGCAGAGGGGGGAGAGAGGAGAGTGATGGTGAGCAGAGGGGGGAGAGAGGAGTGTGATGGTCAGCAGAGGGAGGAGGGGAGAGGAGAGTAATGGTCAGCAGGGGGTGGAGAGAGTGATGGTCTGCAAATGGAGGGGGGGTGCATGTGATGGTCTGTAAATGGAGGGAGGGGGAGTGTATCATGTGCAGCAAATGGAGGACAGGATTTGAGAACAGAGAATGGGGAGCAAGTGGGTAATAGATGCAGACACAGTATGGGGAGCCATAGGCTAAATCTGAGTGCACAGTATGGGCATGTGTGCAGACAATATGAGTAGTTAGGGGGAATGGGTGCAGAAAAAGTATAGGAAGTGAGGGGAGGTGGGTGCAGACACAATATGGGGAATGAGGAAGAATGGGTATGGACACAGAATGGTGGGTCAGGGGGTGTTGGGTGCAGTCACAGTATGAGGAGAAAGGAGGGATGGGTGTGGACTCAGTATGGTGGTGAGGGGTATTTTGTGTGCAGACATAGTATGGGGAGCAAGTGGGTGATGAGTACGGAGGTAGTTTGGAGAGAATACGGGATAAGAAAAATGTGAGGTCAAACATAATAAAGACTGGGTAGCGTGGGGGCGGGATGGATGCAGTCACGACTGGGTAGTATTTGTTTGTGTGGGGGTTGCATGGGGTAGAGGAGGCTGCATGGGGTGACAGTGTGAGGCCACAGCAAGGATGAGAGAGTATGTTGAAGAGAGAGAGTGTGATGAGAAGGTACAGTATAGAGGACACAGTGTGAGAGGACAGTGGGATTATTTGTTCAGGAGTGCAGTGTAGGGCAGATATTTTTATTTAGACAGAATTATAATGGCACTCTTATTTTTAAGGGCACTGTGTCAGGACGTGCTGCAGAAAAGTGGAGAAGATGGAAGTCTGCAAAGACGTGAAAAGTCATCATGGAGTCAGGACAAGATGAAGAAAAGAAAAAGACGACCCTGATCAGACACAAGGTCATCTATAAGGTACCTGGGTGGAAATGATATTTGTATGGGGGGGAGGGGCGGCGGCGCGGGCGGTGGTGAAGGGGGCCCCCGAAAAATTTCTTGCACCAGGGCCCACTACAGTCTGGGTCCGCCCCTGAGCAGCCTGTTATATTGGAACCTGAGATTCCTGTAATCGGTGAACCTGCTAGTCTCATAGTAAGACGTAGTCAGCGTAGACAACTACCTACACTACCACCAACAACCAGTTTGTGCACTACAGACACAGCTTTTGAGACCCACACTACGCAGATCAACACATAGTACATTAGGACAACCCCCAAACAAATATGGAGAATGGGTTTAAAATGTAGTGGAATATAGTACCTGTTAACAAATGTAAATAGTAACCATTTCAAAAACTGTAAAAAGTAGTGTACAGAAGGGTGGAGGAACTGGGCTCTGTCCCAAGTAAATTAAGTTGGGGACAGAAAGTGCCTGGTAGGGTAAAGAAGGTTAATACCGGCCTTCCAAGTAGAGACACCCATAGGGAATGTAAAAAGTTTGAAATGTGTACCGTATATATTTGTGGACTTTACTTCTTTTTCCCTTTTTCATAAACTTGGACAATTGTCACAGGGCTTGTGTGACCAAAACTTACCTTTTCCAGCCTGCGCAGATGGACTAGTGCCGTATGGACTGCTTTTCATATTTTTCATATTTTTCCCTTCCTTTTCAGTGATTTTTGTATTTTTTCTTTAAGACTCTGTAAATACCTGTTATTAAATGTCTATAAAATGCTTAGTGGTAAGGTGTAAAAGAAAAACTTTTTGCTCAGTCCAGGAGAACTGAAGTTAACTAAGGGGGAATGTGGCACCCTGGCACCTGTTGGGCACCACAGAACCCTTGGGGACATGAATGGAGCAGTAACAGCAAAGCAACACTCACTAACAAACCAAAACACCTTAGTACACCTTTAACACCTGTTTCACCCCAAGCCTCTAGGGGGAGCTCCACTGGTCACTTTGAGCCAGTTTCCCCTATAAATAGGGTCTTGGAGGGAGAAACACCAGAGTGTGCAGACGCTAGAAGAGCTGCAGGACGTGTGCCATCACCGGTTCTGGAGCTATACTAGGCCCAAACCAGCACACCTGCCCAGTGAGAGACCCTTGCAATTGGGGTCAGAGGAAAGGAGAAGCACCTCTCAGGGACACCAGAGTGACTCTAACTCTCTCCCTTACCAACCGGTTACTGGAACCGAGCTGTGAGAGCTACATAGCCACCACAGAGAACCAGCACTTCAACAGGGAGGAAGATAGAATTATCATCACCCCTTAAACAGTGCCCTCAGTGCAGCTACCCAGGTGAAATACGTTCTACTGAACACACAACCCGGTCCGGCTGGATTCCACATCCACCCGATCGCATGAGAAGTACAGAGAAAGGAAGCCCAACACTGCTTGCTGTGAACCTCCAGGAGTGTCAACCTCACTATTGTGGTCCGAGTGTATCTGCTTTCCACCCGTAAAGGTACCTAAAAGACTTTGGTGTGTCTGCGCTTTAATTCCTGGTTCTAACAGCGGCCTTACAAAGCTGCCTCACAACATCTTGTGCAGCTCCTGGCTCCGGGGACTCCCGCTCGTCCTGTGGGGAGCGTCCCATCTTGCTGCATAACATCCCCCGGAGGCCTAGCAGCGCCGGTGCAATCACCGGAACTCTCACAGGTGGCGTCACGAAGATTATTAATACCTACTGTTCAAGCCATCACCCTATTGATCTGGACCACCGGGCCCCACAACCGCAGGCGCGGTTCCGTGACAAGGAGAAGAAGACGCCTGCGACGTGTTGACCCGGCTACGGTGAGTCACACATACAAGCTAATGTTTGCACCTAGCACAGGCAAGTGCTGGACAAATTAATTAATGTGTTTTTGGCCTTGCCTGCAGCTGGCTCCAAATGCTGCTGGCCTTGGATTTCTGGCAAAGGTGGGTAGTAAAGCATAAAGGCAGGCTAGTGGGCCAAACAAACATACTGAGTGTTTTTTAGTTTAAAAAAAAACTTTGCACAGTGGATTGTTTTGGCCCTGAGAACATAGCTATAAAAACATTGGGGGGTATGTGAGTGTGTAATGGGTGCAGCATGCTCAGATTATACTGTATGTTTTATTCATCCATATAGTGGATATGGTTGTGAAGCGCTGGCGGAGCTGTTGAGACCAGTACCGCAAGGAGCTGTCCAAAGTGGCACCAATTGGCTCAGAAGGGACTAGGAGACGTCGGCATATTCATTTTGAGCGCCTATCTTTTCTGGCACCGGTTATGCATCTCAGACAGTATGTTCTTCGAAGTTGATTTGTATGTGATGCCTAAGTGTGTTGGGTACTTAACAATTTGCCAACTAATTTTGCTTTGCCCTTCTCACCCTAGAACCTCCTCAAACTTAACGAGAACTTCAGCATCGTACAATGATCGAGGCAGCCATCATTATGGGCAATCTGGTGATGAAGGTGTGGGCCCTTCTTTGGACAATGATGACCCGCAGCCATCTTTAAGTGGTGGCGTATTGGACCACCATTCATCGGATGATGCCTCCCAGGGCCTCTCAATTTCTTTTGCACAACCTAACCCTCCTGTGGTGCGTGAACTAAGTGGGGCAGCCACCTTGCCATGGACGCGCTCTCCATTGTCCCCACGGGTGTTACGTCGTTGCCGTCGCCGTCGTCAAGTCTCCCCCTCCAACCAGCGGCAGGAGGTGGACACATGTGTTTTGCAGTACCTGTCAAGGACTGTGAGGGATGATGGTGAAGAAGCATTTGCACGCAGCCTTGCAAACTATTTGCGAGACATCCCCCGCTCACTGAGGCTGCGTGCAAAATCAGCTATGCACACCGTGCTGGATGCATGTATGCCCCCCAACAATCCACACACCCTTTTTCGCCTAATTACTGAGTGGTAGAAATGAACGAGTATGCTTGTCACTACTCGGTACTTGCACGAATATCACGGTACTTGGGCTACTCGGCGAGTACTGAGTAATCTCGCGATACTCTTGCTATGCTCGGGGTCCACCTCCCTGCATGTTGGCGCTCTTTTCAGAGCCAGCCCGCATGTAGGGATTGGCTGACAGACACTGTAATGCCACAGCCATGTTGGTTGTGGCATTACAGTGATTGGCTGGCCGCACAGCGTGATCAGGTCTTTATAGTGCCTGACCGCGCTGTGCTCGTCACTCTGCGCCATTAGACAGTCAGTGTAGGGAGAACTGCTGATTGAGGGACAGATTTGTGGCCTTTCAGCTAGTGTAGGCACAGGGCTGCCAGTCTATTTACCACAACAGTCCTTCTGAGGACTACTAGAGCACTATACAGGCAGGAAGGGAGGCAGAGTATCTACCAAACTTCGCTGTGCCAGTATACCAGCCTGCATCGCATCTGGGGCTGGTTTCCAGGCTCATCCATCCCAAAAAACGTGCTTTTAGGGATTTATTTAGCTCACTATAGGCAGGAGTTTTAGCTCAAATTAGGGTACACCAAAAGCCTTGTGCTAAAAACCAACTCTTCTCTGCACTAATTTAGCATCTAATTGCTGCTATTGTAGGCTGCAGCGTTAATTAGGGTACACCAAAAGCCTCGTGCTAAAATCCTACTCTTGTCTGTACTAAATGTGCATCTAAGTGCTGTTACTTTAGGTTGCAGCGTTAATTAGAGTACACCAAAAGCCTCGTGCTAAAAACCTACTCTTGTCTGCACTAAATGTGCATCTAAGTGCTGTTACTTTAGGTTGCAGCGTTAATTAGGGTACATCAAAAGCCTCATGCTAAAAACCTACTCTTGTATGCACTAAATGTGCATCTCAGTGCTGCTACTCTAGTTTGCAGCGTAAATTAGGGTACACCAAAAGCCTTGTGCTAAAAACCTACTCTTGTCTGCACTATATTTGCATCTAAGTGCTGCTCCTCTAGGTTGCAGCGTAAATTAAGGTACACCAAAAGCCTTGTGTTAAAAACATACTCTTGTCTGCACTAATTTAGCTGTATACAGTCAGCACCACATTGAAAATGCGCAAGTCCGGGGGGGCGTGTCCTAACCTCTGATGAAGTAGGAAGCTTGGATCTGGAGCTCCGACCAGGGACCTGTTTCACAAGCTAATTCCACGGTTCCCTCGTGCCCCCGAGGCTCCAAAACGCTCTGTACTGGCTCTGGAGGATCTCCTGCTGACATGGGGAAAAGTAAGGCCAGCTCCCGTGACCCGGCTCGCCGAATTGCCGACTTCTTTGTCCCCCCTCTGCACGTGGTGCAGGGAGATTCACAGGCACAGCAGTCCCCCAGAGCTGCTCGTGCTGCAAGGCGTGATCCTCCCCCCTCAGCCTCAGGCAGTTCTGAGATTGTTTTCCCAGAGGCTACAGTAACCCCTTCACTACTGAAAGCCATGCTGGGGAGCTTAGATCCTCCATACAGGAGGATATGCGGGCCATGGTGTCCTCTCTCCGGGGGAGGTGGAGGAGCTGGGAGGCCGGACAGATCATCTTGAAAGGAAGATGGCTGAGCTGGTGGCTTCACATAATTCCCTGTGGGACGCTCATGAGGCTCTGGAGAGTAAAGCACATAAAACCCACTCTAAAGCCCTGGACCTGGAGGACAGGTCCAGAAGAAATAATATCAAGCTCAGGGGGTCCAGGAATCGGTATCAGATGCAGACCTGAGACCTTTCCTACAGGAATTTATTATGGTAGCCCTTCCACAGACAGACAGAAGCCTCCTGGTGATCGATCGCATACATCGCCTGCGCAAACCCCCAGGGTTGGCGCCTTCTGTGCCGAGGGACGTGCTCGCCCGGGTACATTTTTTTGAACTTAAGGAGGAATTCCTCCAGGCACTCAGGGGTTCACCTCAGCTGCCTGACAAGTTTGCCTCTCTGAAGGTCTTTCAGGATCTCTCCCCTGGCACCTTGGCCCTGCGCAGAGCCTTTGCCCCGTTCACTTCAGTCCTCAGAGATAAGGGCATACAATACAAATGGGGGTACTACCCTACCAGACTCCTCATTAAAAAAGATGGCACCTTCACTACCTGCCTCACCCCCCGGCAAGCTGCAAAATCTTTCTCTGAATGGGGATTCCAGCCTGCAATTGATAAAGACTTGGATAAGTCTCCTAACTCAGGACAGAACTCTCCCAAGCAAGTGGACTGCCGCATTGACCCTGACTGGGTAACCGTTCGATGAACTTGCATCATCTGGGTCCCTGGTCGGACCTTTTTTCCCTGTTGTTTTCTTTTGTTCTCTCCTTTCCTGTGTGGTTATCCTTCCGCGCAGGACTGAGGGACTCGAACTCTGGCTGCTGTTTCCACGGACTGAACCCTGTGGACTGTTGGAGTCCTGTTTTGGCCCCCTAGGTGACGTTGTTTGTCACCGGTGGATTCGGACCTCCGGTCTGAATGGACGTTCTCTTATTTTTTTCGTGTTCTTTGTTTGTATGTCTTGTTTGTCTCTCCCTTTTCCCCCACTTCCCCTTTCTCTCCCTAGGTGGACATGGAGCTGTATCTCTGCTTTAGTAATTTTTATGCTATTTACTTATTGTACCGTATCATTATCTGTTGCTATGTTTGACCCTCCATGAGTGTTACACTGGTCTCCCAAAATGTTAACGGGCTAAACTCTCCGTGCAAAAGGGCAATGGTCTGGCGCCAGTTAAATAAATCCCGTCACCAGATAGTATGCCTTCAGGAGACTCATCTCCTGGCACAGGATGAACCCAGAATGTCTTCTACCTTGTATCCGCACCGATTCTTTGCAGGAGGAGGCACGAAAAAGGCCGGAGTTGCTATTTTTATCAGTAAAGATGTGACATTCCAATTGGTCCGGGTGGTCGCTGATGTAGCGGGGAGATCCCTGATTCTTCTCTGTACCATTAATGACGCACCCTATACAATTGCTTCAGTGTATGCCCCTAACACCGGTCAAATCAAATTCTTAAAATCATTCTTGCAAACTATAGGAGATGTACACCACGGGTATAAATTGATTGCAGGTGACTTTAATGTCCCGATGGTGAAGACGTTGGACTGCTCTGTCCCGTCTGATTCTAGAGCGGAGGCTGACCAGGTTGTGCGCTCTCATGGACTCCATGATATATGGAGGTACTTGCATTGCAGTGAACGAGATTACACGTTCATGTCCTCCAGACATGCAACTTACAGCAGAATTGACTATATACTAGTTAACGACGTGGCTCTCCCTCACTGCTCTGCGGCTACTATTGGTAACATATCCTGGTCAGATCATGCTCCTGTAACGGTCTCACTGATTGACCCCCTGGCCTTAACCCCCCCTGCATTTTGGCATCTTAATGCCCAGCTTCTAACGGACCAGTCTGCTGTCTCCCATCTAGAAGCCTTGCTGGATGAGTTTTTCCGCCTTAATGATACACCTGAGGTGCAGCCCGACACTCTCTGGTACGCACATAAGGCTGTTATGAGGGGCCACTTACTCAAGCTGGCGGCATCTAACAAGCGTAAATATACCCAGGCTTTAAGGGATGCTCTGGCAGAGGTGGCATCTTTGGAGACCAGGCATAAACATACCCCCACCCCACTCTTGCTCTTGGAGCTCGGCAGGGCCCGCCTTCGGGTCCGGGAATTACTGCTGCGCTCCACCGCTAACGCCCTGCGCAAATCTAAGGCCGCCTTTTACTCTATGGGTGATCGAGCGGGTGCCCTGTTGGCCAGGTGTGTCAAGAAGAGGGAAGCGCAGTCTAGGATCCCTTTTCTTGTGAAGCCAAACTCCACAAAAGTTTATAATCCCATCCACATAGCAGACGAGTTTGCCTCGTATTACTCTGAGCTTTATAATCTCAGGGATGACCCAGCGTTGCCACAACCCTCTCCTGATATTATAGCTGCCTTCTTAGAGAGGGCTTCTTTACCAAAGCTACACAATCCCAACTTGCTTCTCTGAATGCTCCCATTCAAACCTCAGAGATCCTTAGGGTTATTAATGAAGCTAAGAAACACTCTGCCCCCGGACCAGATGGGTTCTCTTTTCCTTACTATGCTCAGTTCCTTTCTACCTTGGCACCTCGTCTCCTCTGTCTCTTTGACTTCTGGGCGCAAACTGGTAGTATCAGATCAGAGGGGCTGCAGGCCTCAATTGCCACGCTCCCCAAACCGGGCAAACCACCCACCACTCCTCCTAATTTTCGCCCTATCGCCTTGCTCAATGTAGATGTGAAGATCTATGCCAAACTGTGGGCAAACCGCCTCCTTCTGGTGCTGCCCTCCCTGGTCCACCCTGACCAGGTGGGGTTTGTCCTGGGCAGACGAGGGATGGTACGAGACGCCTGATTGACTTGCTGGATGTGGTTGAGAGGGGGCACCTCCCCAGTGCATTCCTTTCACTTGATGCTGAGAAGGCGTTTGATCGGGTGCACTGGGGATACTTGGAGAGGACACTAATTAAATTTGGACTTAATGGTCTCATAGTTCGGGCAATCATGGCCCTGTACTCCTCTCCGAGTGCCTCAGTCCGTGCGTCGGGCTTTCAGTCCCAGACCTTTTCAATCTCTAACGGGACGAGGCAGGGCTGCCCCCTCTCTACCCTTATTTTTGCGTTAGTCATGGAGCCTCTTGCGGCCATTGCTCGTCAGTCCCCTGACATTAAGGGAATTCCTGTTGGTTCGGCTGACTATAAGATCAGTCTCTATGCTGACGACGTGGTCTTTACTTGCTCTGATCCTCAGCGCTCCCTCCCTGCGATTTTTACACTTCTACATGACTTCTCCTTAGCTTCTTATTATAAACTTAACTTGTCTAAATCTACTCTCTTCCCTCTTTTTCTCCCCTTGCCTCTGCAGTCTCATATTCAAGCCACCTACCCTTTGTGCTGGGCCCCTCTGGGCTTTACTTATTTGGGGATAAAAGTGACGCGCCTGGCCGACATGGTAAGACTAAATTGTGAGGCCCTTGTCGCAGAGCTCAGAGCGGATGTGGGAAAATTCTCGGGGTCCTTCCTCTCTTGGATGGCTCGCATCCAGGTGGTGAAGATGATGTTACTTCCCAAATTACTCTACCTCTTTAGATGCCTGCCTCTCCACATCCCTGCCAGACACCTCTCCCTCTTTCAGTCTATCTTTGACTCATTTATTTGGGGTGGTAAACCGCACAGGATTAGGAGACAGTGGATGGTCCTGCCTAGTGCCAGGGGTGGTTTGGGGGCACCTTTGATAGTGGCTTATTATAGGGCGGCCATTTTGGAGCCTCTTAAGCTATGGTGGGAAGGGTCCACTCAGATCCCTTGGTTGATGATAGAGACTCACTTTGCTCCTAAGGGTTCCCTCAGGCTCCTGTTGGAGGTCTCTCTCTTAAGATCAGATCCACCAACGGCCCTTCTTTCTACTATGGTTGCTGCGACAAAACTATGGGCGTCGGTTTGCCCTATGGTGTTCCCGTATATGGCCAGGCATGTGTCCCTTGATGCCCTGACAGTGCTTATCGACGGTTTCCCTTCCTCTCTTTGGGGAAAGGCAGGGATCACTTTTATCACCAGCCTTTTTGGTCCGTCGGGCCTTCTCCCTTTCACAGCTCTTCAATCTAAGTATCCCCTCCCAAATGCTGCTTTTTTTTTCATATTTACAGCTGCACAGTTTTTTACGTACGTCGACGTTTTTCAGGGATCCCCCGCTCGTTGGAGACACCCCGGGCCATAGATTTTTTAAACCTCAGACCTTTGTATCCAGGGGTGTATCAGTTCTTTATAACACCTTATTACTCCACGGCCTATCTCTCAAACTTTCGTGCATGGATTCTTGGGAGTCCCTTCTCTCATTTACTGCCTCAGCGGAGGAATGGTCCGCGGCCTTATTGCACCCTGCCAAGTTCTCCTCTTGTGTGGGTCATGTGGAACAGGCTAGAAAGACCCTCCTGCAATGGTATATGACTCCGGCCCGTCTGGCCAAACTCCACCTGGCCTCCTCCTCCTCCTGCTGGAAGGGTTGTGGCTCATCTGGATCGTTATTACATGTCTGGTGGGAGTGCCCCCCTATTAGGAACTTTTGGTGTCAGGTAGAGTCGCTCATTGCTGAGGTGACGCAGATCCCGATGTCCCTAACACCCCAGTTGGCGCTATTGGGTATTTCTCTGGTAGATTTCCCCTCGCCCTTGAGACCTATCATATCTAATATTCTAGTCGCCGCAAGGCAGAGCATAGCAGCTCACTGGAGGGACCCATCTACCCCCTCCAGGGCAGAACTGATGAACAAACTCAATCTTCACTTCTGCTATGAATCCCTGAGCGCTTCATCATTATCTAAAAAGAATAAAGTCCTTACTTGGTGGGATCCCTGGGTCACCTCTATCCATGCTGTGGATATTCCGTCTTATCTGTTAAAATGACTGAGTGTTGATTCTTTTTGAGTACAATATATGTTGACATTGATGACAAGCGTTATGTAGCTTTATGTGTTTTAATGTCCACCCTCCTTTCTCCTTTTCTCCCCATCTCCTTCTCCCACCTTGCCCTTGAACTTTTTCCCCTTTATATTGGCCATTGAATGGCTTTTATGCTGTTTTTCTGTATCTACTATATAATTGCCGTAGGCATTTTCGTGTCGGACCCCGAAATCGCCGTGGATATGTCACACTCTGACGTCACCACGGCGAAGCATTGGCCGCGTAGCGGCCAATGCGAGTCGTTAGCTGCGCGAGCAATGGCCGCGAGGCCATTGCGAGTCGCTAGGTTTGTGCGAGCAATGGCCGCGAAGCGGACATTGCGAGTCGCTGGCCGAAAATAGAACCAGAGGCTCGGCCACAAAGCTAGCGATTTCCCGCTCAGGTAGCGAGTCGCTAGCCTCAGTGGGAAATCGCTAGCTTTGTGGCCGAGCCTCTGGTTCTATTTTCGGCCAGCGACTCGCAATGCCCGCTTCCATAAGGATTACCGCAACCGCATTGCAACTCGCTGGCTAAGTGCGAGGACTTGCGGCGCGGTTGCGGTAATCCCCATAAGGATTACCGCAATCGCGCCGCATTGCGAGTCGCTCGCTGACTCCCCATAGAAAGTATAGGAAGACTTGCGGTAAGGTTTGCCCGCGAAAAATCCTGTGGCTGACTGCGCTGTTGCTGGGTAGCAACCCATTTTGCCTACCAATCACTATACTCCCCTTTGCCTACCAATCACTATACTCCCCCCTGACGTAATTTTATAGTGTTTACTTTAACTTTTCCTCACAAATTATTCCTGCCTTGGTGATCCTGTGGACGGACGTCGGAAAACCAGTGCTGGAACCTCATCCCTACAAGACATCTTTTTGGGCCAATATAATCGATTATTAATTATTATTAATTATTAACATTATTATTATTAGTGTTAATATTAATTATTATTATTAATCGATTATGCCTTGGTGATCCTGTGGACGGACGTCGGAAAACCAGTGCTGGAACCTCATCTCTACAAGATCAGCTAAGATATCTTTTTTTGCTCAATATAATCGATTATTTATTGTATATTCATAATTCATAAATATATATATATATAGATATAGATAGATAGAGATAGATAGAGAGAGAGAGAGAGCTATATATATAGATATAGATATACATATATATACAGATAGATATATAGAGATATAGATATAGATTAATATATATATATATATACTAGATGGCGGCCCGATTCTAAAGAATCGGGTAGTCTAGAATCCATATATAGTTTATTTACTAATAGTTACGGGAGTGCGGTGAAAAGAATTGTGTGTATACAGGCGGCTCTGTGGGTAGCACAGTATACGGTGGCTCAGTGGTTAGCAGTGAGTGCGGTGGCTCAGTGGTTAGCAGTGAGTGCGGTGGCTCAGTGGTTAGCAGTGAGTGCGGTGGCTCAGTGGTTAGCAGTGAGTGCGGTGGCTCAGTGGTTAGCAGTGAGTGCGGTGGCTCAGTGGTTAGCAGTGAGTGCGGTGGCTCAGTGGTTAGCAGTGAGTGCGGTGGCTCAGTGGTTAGCAGTGAGTGCGGTGGCTCAGTGGTTAGCAGTGAGTGCGGTGGCTCAGTGGTTAGCAGTGAGTGCGGTGAGATTGGTCAGCGCAGCGGCGTGGGCAGAGTGGTCAGCACAGCGGCGTGGGCAGAGGACAGGGGGCAGAGGCGGCTGGGCAGAGGACAGGGGGCAGAGGACAGGGGGCAGAGGACAGGGGGCAGAGGACAGGGGGCAGAGGACAGGGGGCAGAGGACGCAGAGGACAGGGGCAGAGGACGCAGAGGACAGGGGGCAGAGGACGCAGAGGGGGCAGAGGAGGCAGAGGACAGGGGGCAGAGGAGGCAGAGGACAGGGGGGCAGAGGACAGGGGGGGCAGAGGACAGGGGGGGCAGAGGACAGGGGGGGCAGAGGACAGGGGGGGCAGAAGACAGGGGGGGCAGAGGACAGGGGGGGCAGAGGACAGGGGGCAGAGGACACAGAGGGGGCAGAGGACACAGAGGGGGCAGAGGACACAGAGGGGGCAGAGGACACAGAGGGGGCAGAGGACACAGAGGGGGCAGAGGACACAGAGGGGGCAGAGGACGCAGAGGACGCAGAGGGGGCAGAGGGGGCAGAGGACACAGAGGGGGCAGAGGACAGGGGGCAGAGGACACAGAGGGGGCAGAGGACACAGAGGGGGCAGAGGACAGGGAGCAGAGGACAGGGGGCAGAGGACAGGGGGCAGAGGACAGGGGGCAGAGGACGCAGAGGGGGCAGAGGACGCAGAGGACGCAGAGGGGGCAGAGGACGCAGAGGGGGCAGAGGACGCAGAGGACGCAGAGGGGGCAGAGGACGCAGAGGACAGGGGGCAGAGGACACAGAGGGGGCAGAGGACACAGAGGACAGAGGGCAGAGGACACGGGGCAGAGGACACGGGGCAGAGGACACGGGGCAGAGGACACAGAGGGGGCAGAGGACACAGAGGGGGCAGAGGACACAGAGGGGGCAGAGGACACAGAGGGGGCAGAGGACACAGAGGGGGCAGAGGACAGGGGGCAGAGGACGCAGAGGGGGCAGAGGGGGCAGAGGACACAGAGGGGGCAGAGGACAGGGGGCAGAGGACACAGAGGGGGCAGAGGACACAGAGGGGGCAGAGGACAGGGGGCAGAGGACAGGGGGCAGAGGACAGGGGGCAGAGGACAGGGGGCAGAGGACGCAGAGGGGGCAGAGGACGCAGAGGGGGCAGAGGACGCAGAGGGGGCAGAGGGGGCAGAGGACGCAGAGGGGGCAGAGGGGGCAGAGGACGCAGAGGACAGGGGGCAGAGGACACAGAGGGGGCAGAGCACACAGAGGACAGAGGGCAGAGGACATGGGGCAGAGGACACGGGGCAGAGGACACGGGGCAGAGGACACGGGGCAGAGGACACGGGGCAGAGGACACAGAGGGGGCAGAGGACACAGAGGGGGCAGAGGACACAGAGGGGGCAGAGGACACAGAGGGGGCAGAGGACACAGAGGGGGCAGAGGACACAGAGGGGGCAGAGGACACAGAGGGGGCAGAGGACACAGAGGGGGCAGAGGACAGGGGGCAGAGGACACAGAGGGGGCAGAGGACACAGAGGGGGCAGAGGACACAGAGGGGGCAGAGGACACAGAGGGGGCAGAGGACAGGGGGCAGAGGACAGGGGGCAGAGGACACAGAGGGGGCAGAGGACGCAGAGGGGGCAGAGGACGCAGAGGACAGGGGGCAGAGGACACAGAGGGGGCAGAGGACGCAGAGGACAGGGGGCAGAGGACACAGAGGGGGCAGAGGACACAGAGGACAGGGGGCAGAGGACAGGGGGCAGAGGACAGGGGGCAGAGGACAGGGGGCAGAGGACACAGAGGGGGCAGAGGACACAGAGGGGGCAGAGGACACAGAGGGGGCAGAGGACAGGGGGCAGAGGACACAGAGGGAGCAGAGGGGGCAGAGGACACAGAGGGGGCAGAGGACACAGAGGGGGCAGAGGACACAGAGGGGGCAGAGGACACAGAGGGGGCAGAGGACACAGAGGGGGCAGAGGACACAGAGGACAGGGGGCAGAGGACAGGGGGCAGAGGACAGGGGCAGAGGACAGGGGGCAGGGGACAGGGGGCAGAGGACACAGAGGGGGCAGAGGACGCAGAGGACAGGGGGCAGAGGACAGGGGGCAGAGGACAGGGGGCAGAGGACAGGGGGCAGAGGACACAGAGGGGGCAGAGGACAGAGGGGGCAGAGGACACAGAGGGGGCAGAGGACACAGAGGGGGCAGAGGACAGGGGGCAGAGGACAGGGGGCAGGGGACAGGAGGCAGGGGGCAGAGGACACAGAGGGGGCAGAGGACACAGAGGGGGCAGAGGACTCAGAGGGGGCAGAGGACGCAGAGGACAGGGGGCAGAGGACAGGTGGCAGAGGACACAGAGGGGGCAGAGGACAGGGTGCAGAGGACACAGAGGGGGCAGAGGACACAGAGGGGGCAGAGGACACAGAGGGGGCAGAGGACACAGAGGGGGCAGAGGACACAGAGGGGGCAGAGGACACAGAGGGGGCAGAGGACACAGAGGGGGCAGAGGACACAGAGGGGGCAGAGGACACAGAGGGGGCAGAGGACACAGAGGACAGGGGGCAGAAGACAGGGGGCAGAGGACAGGGGGCAGAGGACAGGGGGCAGAGGACAGGGGGCAGGGGACAGGGGGCAGAGGACACAGAGGGGGCAGAGGACGCAGAGGACAGGGGGCAGAGGACAGGGGGCAGAGGACACAGAGGGGGCAGAGGACACAGAGGGGGCAGAGGACACAGAGGGGGCAGAGGACAGGGGGCAGAGGACGCAGAGGGGGCAGAGGACACAGAGGGGGCAGAGGACACAGAGGGGGCAGAGGACAGGGGGCAGAGGACACAGAGGGGGCAGAGGACACAGAGGGGGCAGAGGACAGGGGGCAGAGGACAGGGGGCAGAGGACGCAGAGGACGCAGAGGGGGCAGAGGACACAGAGGGGGCAGGGGGCAGAGGACGCAGAGGACCTGTTAATCCCTTGCAGCCCGGCTCTCACCTCTGCGTCCCCTCCCGGTGCTGCTGCCCCTCATGTCCTCGGTGCTGAGCGCGGTGTCCCCCGGTGTGAGCAGTGCGGAGCTGTGGAGACTGCGCTGTGCAGCATGATCCCGGGTGTCAGCCGCCTCCTGTGAGTGCAGCTATCCCCGGCTGCCATGTGCTGCCGCTGCCACCTCTTCACTGGCCGGGCACCCGGGGAATGTGTGTGCGGGGAGGAGCCGGCCGCACACACTGGAGGCTCGGCTGTAACCCCTGCACTGCCGGGCGCCTCCTCCTGACAGTGTACTGATGTGTGGAGCAGGGGCTGAGGACATGATACATGAGGGGCGGCCTCTGGGCAGACAGCAATGGCAGAGGGTGGAGGGGAGAGGCTGTAGGGCACACGGAACTTCCGAGGTCGGAACTTCCTGTGCCGCTGCCTGTAGCCTGGGGCAGCCTGGCTACAGTGCACTGGATGAGCCTGGGCGACGACCATCACGGAAGTAGGCGTGGCCTTTTCCGGATGTGGGCTTCGGGTTTTATATATAAGATAGATATAGATATATATATAGAGGTCATATTATATATTTGTATATGATTAGTGCATATATATATATATTGTATATTAATATATATATATATATATATATATATATATATATATATATATATATATATATACATATATATCTTTTTGGCCCAATATAATTGATTATTTCTTTATCTACTATATAATTGCCGTAGCACGTTTTGTGTCGGCCCCCGGCACGTCGTGGCTATGTCACACTGTGACGTCACCACGCCGTGCGAGGCATTGCCCGCGTAGCGGGCATTGCGACCCCTCGCCGCTGCCATCCCGCTCCCCTCGCTGTCATCCCGCATCCCTCGCCGCTGTCATCGCCGCTCCCCTGTCTCCCCTCCACGCTCCCCGCTCTCCCCTCCACGCTCCACGCTCCCCTGTCTCCCCTCCACGCTACCCGGTCTCCCCTCCACTCTCCCCGGAGAGCTTGGTAACCAAGGCCGCGGTCGGGTAACTAAGGGGCGTGTCCGTACCACACACCCGGCCCCAGCCGCATCCATTATGTGCTGAGCCCAGGGGTGGCCCGAACAAGCCCAAGGGGACCACCCCAATCACACAATGATAGGCTGGATGCCACCTCCCCCTTAGATTCCTCACCGCTTCCAGGATCACAGCATCACAGGGGAGGAGCCGCGGTGCATGATGGGAGATGTAGTCCTCAGGGGACCGAAAATGCTGCAAAGCTGAGGAGACAGCTCTAATCACAGAGATAGAGGAGATCTGCGCCTTCTTCATACAAAGTCTGCACTGAAGAGTGAGATTATATGTGTGTGTGTGTGTATACTGTATACGTGTGTGTGTGTATACTGTATATATGTGTGTGTATGCTGTATATGTGTGTGTATACTGTATATGTGTGTGTGTATGCTGTATATGTGTGTGTATACTGTATGTGTGTGTATACTGTATATGTGTGTGTGTATGCTGTATATGTGTGTGTATACTGTATATGTGTGTGTGTATACTGTATATGTGTGTCTGTATACTGTATATGTGTGTATACTATATATGTGTGTGTATGCTGTATATATGTGTATACTGTATGTGTGTGTGTGTATACTGTATATGTGTGTGTGTGTATACTGTATATGTGTGTGTGTGTATACTGTATATGTGTGTGTATACTGTATATATGTGTATACTGTATATGTGTGTGTGTATACTGTATATGTGTATACTGTATATGTGTGTGTATACTGTATATGTGTGTGTGTGTATGCTGTATATATGTGTATACTGTATGTGTGTGTGTGTGTATACACTCTGCCTCCTTCCTGCGCTGACCACTCTGCCTCCTTCCTGCGCTGACCACTCTGCCTCCTTCCTGCGTTAGGAAGTGCGTTAGGGTCACTCTGCCTTCTGTCCTCCGCTGATAAACTCTGCCCTCCGTCCTCTGTTCATCACTCTGCCCTCCGTCCTCCGCTGACCACTCTGCCCTCCGTCCTCCGCTGACCACTGAGCCACCGAACAGTGCTGACCACTGAGCCACCGTGCAGTGCTGACCACTGAGCCCACCGTACAGTGCTGACCACTGAGCCACCGTACAGTGCTGACCACTGAGCCACCGTACAGTGCTGACCACTGAGCCACCGTACAGTGCTGACCACTGAGCCACCGTACAGTGCTGACCACTGAGCCACCGTAGAGTGCTGACCACTGAGCCACCATATACAGTGCTAACCACTGAGCCACCATACACAGTGCTAACCACTGAGCCACTGTACAGTGCTGACCACTGAGCCACCGTGCAGTGCTGATCACTGAGCCACCGTACAGTGCTGACCACTGAGCCACCGTACAGTGCTGACCACTGAGCCACCGTACAGTGCTAACCACTGAGCCACCATATACAGTGCTAACCACTGAGCCACCATATACAGTGCTAACCACTGAGCCACCATACAGGGCTAACCACTGAGCCACCGTACAGTGCTAACCACTGAGCCACCGTACAGTGCTAACCACTGAGCCACCGTACAGTGCTAACCACTGAGCCACCGTACAGTGCTAACCACTGAGCCACCGTACAGTGCTAACCACTGAGCCACCGTACAGTGCTAACCACTGACTCACCGTATACAGTCTTAAACACTCAGCCGCCATACAGTGCTAATCACTCAGCCACCTTATACAGTGCTAACCACTGAGCCACCTTATACAGTGCTAACCACTGACCCACCATACTGTGCTAACCAATGAGCCTCCATACAAAGTTAAGCACTCTGCCTCCATATAGTGCTAACCACTGAGCCACCTTACAGTGCTAACCACTGAGCCACTGTACAGTGCTAACCACTGAGCCAGCATACAGTGCTAACCACTGAGCCACCATATACAGTGCCAACCACTGAGGCACCATACAGTGCTAATCACCGAGTCACCATATACAGTGCTAACCACTGAGCCACCATATACAGTGCCAACCACTGAGGCACCATAGAGTGCTAACCACTGAGTCACCCTATACAGTGCTAATCACTGAGTCACATTACTGCTCTAATTATTGAGCCACCATATACAGTGCCAATCATTGAGCCACCATAGAGTGCTAACTACTGAGGCTCAGTTTACAGTGCTAACTATTGAGCCAGCGTATACTGTGCTAACCACTGAGACCCTGTATACTCTGCTAACCACTCAGCCGCCGTATACTCTGCTAACCACTGAGCCGCATAAAGTCTGCTAACCACTGAGTTGCTGTAAACTGCTAAGCACAGTGCTGCGGGCAGGAGAGGGCCGGGGGACAGCGGCCGGGTGCGGCCAGGAAGGCCCCCCCGCCCCTACTGCCCGCACCCGGCCGCTGTTCCCCGACCCCCTCCTGCACGCACCCGGCCGCTCTTCCTCGGCCACCTCCTGCCCACACATGGCCGTTGTTCCCCAGCCCCCTTCTGCCCGCTGTTCCCCGGCCCCCTCCTGCCCGCACATGGCCGCTGTCCCCTGACCCCCTCCTGCCGCACCCGATCGCTGTCTCCCTGCCTCTCTCCTGCCCGCATCCGGCCACTGTCCCCGGCCCCCTCCTGCACGCACCTGGCCGCTCTTCCTCAGCCTCCTCCTGCCCACACATGGCTGTTATTCCACCAGCCCCCTTCTGCCCGCTGTTCCCCGGCTTGCTCCTGAACGCACCCGGCCACTGTCCCCCGGCCCCCCTGACCGCACCCGCCTGCTGTCTCCTCCTGGACTCTGGCACCGCTGCACACCGGTACTGCTGTATGTATTCTATCTACTATATAATTCCGTAGGCACTTCAGTGTCGGACCCCGCAAAAGACCGTGCCTTTGTCACTCTGTGACGTCACCACGTGCGAAGCATTGCCCGCGTAGCGGGCATTGCGACCCCTCGCCGCAGTCAGCACACACCCCCAACCCCTGTCACCACATCCCCCCCATATGTCCGCACACCCCCGCTCCGATCCCGCTCCGGAGCTGCTGCTGTCAGCACATGCTGACACAGTGCTCCGGAGCCTCTCCTGTAACCACACTCCCCGATGTCCACACACACACCCCCCCCCCCCGCTGTCACCACACACCCCCCATATGTCCGCATCCCATATGTCCGCCAAAATCGCGGCAGATGCGGTGAAAAAAACGTATCTGCCGCGATTGCAGCATAACCGCTGCACTTGCGGCGCGGTTGCGCTAATCCTCATAGAAAGTATAGGGGGACTTGCGGCAGGTGCGGCAAGTGCGGTTTTGCACTTGCGGCAGGTGCGGCCGCGAAAAAAAACGCAGTCAGCCGCGGTTTATTTCGCGGCCGCACCTGCCGCAAGTGCAAAACCGCACCTGCCGCAAGTCCCCCTATACTTTCTATGGGGATTATTTGAAAATGTTAAAACAATTTTTAAAATATTCTAGACACCCGATGCATTTGCATCGGGCTCACAGCTAGTGTATTCATAATTATATAAAAATATAGATATATAGATATACATATATAGATATAGATTAATATATATATATATATATATATATATATATATATATAGATGCCATATTATATATATGTATATATGATTAGTATATATATATATATTGTATATTGTATATTAATCTATATATATATATATATAATATATATATATATATCTATCTAATTATTATATATTATATATTATATATATATAATTAGATATATATATATTTTTCTGATATATACTTAGATATATACTAGCTGTGAGCCCGATGCAAATGCATCGGGTGTCTAGAATATTTTAAAAATTGTTTTAACATTTTCAAATAATCCCCATAGAAAGTATAGGGGGACTTGCGGCAGGTGCGGTTTTGCACTTGCGGCAGGTGCGGCCGCGAAATAAACCGCGGCTGACTGCGTTTTTTTTCGCGGCCGCACCTGCCGCAAGTGCAAAACCGCACTTGCCGCACCTGCCGCAAGTCCCCCTATACTTTCTATGAGGATTAGCGCAACCGCGCCGCAAGTGCAGCGGTTATGCTGCAATCGCGGCAGATACGTTTTTTTCACCGCATCTGCCGCGATTTTGGCGGACATATGGGATGCGGACATATGGGGGGTGTGTGGTGACAGCGGGGGGGGGGGTGTGTGTGTGGACATCGGGGAGTGTGGTTACAGGAGAGGCTCCGGAGCACTGTGTCAGCATGTGCTGACAGCAGCAGCTCCGGAGCGGGATCGGAGCGGGGGTGTGCGGACATATGGGGGGGATGTGGTGACAGGGGTTGGGGGGGTGTGCTGACTGCGGCGAGGGGTCGCAATGCCCGCTACGCGGGCAATGCTTCGCACGTGGTGACGTCACAGAGTGACAAAGGCACGGTCTTTTGCGGGGTCCGACACTGAAGTGCCTACGGAATTATATAGTAGATAGAATACATACAGCAGTACCGGTGTGCAGCGGTGCCAGAGTCCAGGAGGAGACAGCAGGCGGGTGCGGTCAGGGGGGCCGGGGGACAGTGGCCGGGTGCGTTCAGGAGCAAGCCGGGGAACAGCGGGCAGAAGGGGGCTGGTGGAATAACAGCCATGTGTGGGCAGGAGGAGGCTGAGGAAGAGCGGCCAGGTGCGTGCAGGAGGGGGCCGGGGGACAGTGGCCGGATGCGGGCAGGAGGGAGGCAGGGAGACAGCGATCGGGTGCGGCAGGAGGGGGTCAGGGGGACAGCGGCCATGTGCGGGCAGGAGGGGGCCGGGGAACAGCGGGCAGAAGGGGGCTGGGGAACAACGGCCATGTGTGGGCAGGAGGTGGCCGAGGAAGAGCGGCCGGGTGCGTGCAGGAGGGGGTCGGGGAACAGCGGCCGGGTGCGGGCAGTAGGGGCGGGGGGGCCTTCCTGGCCGCACCCGGCCGCTGTCCCCGGCCCTCTCCTGCCCGCAGCACTGTGCTTAGCAGTTTACAGCAACTCAGTGGTTAGCAGACTTTATGCGGCTCAGTGGTTAGCAGAGTATACGGCGGCTGAGTGGTTAGCAGAGTATACAGGGTCTCAGTGGTTAGCACAGTATACGCTGGCTCAATAGTTAGCACTGTAAACTGAGCCTCAGTAGTTAGCACTCTATGGTGGCTCAATGATTGGCACTGTATATGGTGGCTCAATAATTAGAGCAGTAATGTGACTCAGTGATTAGCACTGTATAGGGTGACTCAGTGGTTAGCACTCTATGGTGCCTCAGTGGTTGGCACTGTATATGGTGGCTCAGTGGTTAGCACTGTATATGGTGACTCGGTGATTAGCACTGTATGGTGCCTCAGTGGTTGGCACTGTATATGGTGGCTCAGTGGTTAGCACTGTATGCTGGCTCAGTGGTTAGCACTGTACAGTGGCTCAGTGGTTAGCACTGTAAGGTGGCTCAGTGGTTAGCACTATATGGAGGCAGAGTGCTTAACTTTGTATGGAGGCTCATTGGTTAGCACAGTATGGTGGGTCAGTGGTTAGCACTGTATAAGGTGGCTCAGTGGTTAGCACTGTATAAGGTGGCTGAGTGATTAGCACTGTATGGCGGCTGAGTGTTTAAGACTGTATACGGTGAGTCAGTGGTTAGCACTGTACGGTGGCTCAGTGGTTAGCACTGTACGGTGGCTCAGTGGTTAGCACTGTACGGTGGCTCAGTGGTTAGCACTGTACGGTGGCTCAGTGGTTAGCACTGTACGGTGGCTCAGTGGTTAGCACTGTACGGTGGCTCAGTGGTTAGCCCTGTATGGTGGCTCAGTGGTTAGCACTGTATATGGTGGCTCAGTGGTTAGCACTGTATATGGTGGCTCAGTGGTTAGCACTGTACGGTGGCTCAGTGGTCAGCACTGTACGGTGGCTCAGTGGTCAGCACTGTACGGTGGCTCAGTGATCAGCACTGCACGGTGGCTCAGTGGTCAGCACTGTACAGTGGCTCAGTGGTTAGCACTGTGTATGGTGGCTCAGTGGTTAGCACTGTATATGGTGGCTCAGTGGTCAGCACTCTACGGTGGCTCAGTGGTCAGCACTGTACGGTGGCTCAGTGGTCAGCACTGTACGGTGGCTCAGTGGTCAGCACTGTACGGTGGCTCAGTGGTCAGCACTGTACGGTGGCTCAGTGGTCAGCACTGTACGGTGGCTCAGTGGTCAGCACTGCACGGTGGCTCAGTGGTCAGCACTGTTCGGTGGCTCAGTGGTCAGCGGAGGACGGAGGGCAGAGTGGTCAGCGGAGGACGGAGGGCAGAGTGATGAGCAGAGGACGGAGGGCAGAGTTTATCAGCGGAGGACAGAAGGCAGAGTGACCCTAACGCACTTCCTAACGCAGGAAGGAGGCAGAGTGGTCAGCGCAGGAAGGAGGCAGAGTGGTCAGCGCAGGAAGGAGGCAGAGTGTATACACACACACACACATACAGTATACACATATATACAGCATACACACACACACATATACAGTATACACACACATATACAGTATACACATATACAGTATACACACACACATATACAGTATACACATATATACAGTATACACACACATATACAGTATACACACACACACATATACAGTATACACACACACACATATACAGTATACACACACACACATACAGTATACACATATATACAGCATACACACACATATATAGTATACACACATATACAGTATACAGACACACATATACAGTATACACACACACATATACAGTATACACACACATATACAGCATACACACACACATATACAGTATACACACACATACAGTATACACACACATATACAGCATACACACACACATATACAGTATACACACACATATACAGCATACACACACATATATACAGTATACACACACACACGTATACAGTATACACACACACACACATATAATCTCACTCTTCAGTGCAGACTTTGTATGAAGAAGGCGCAGATCTCCTCTATCTCTGTGATTAGAGCTGTCTCCTCAGCTTTGCAGCATTTTCGGTCCCCTGAGGACTACATCTCCCATCATGCACCGCGGCTCCTCCCCTGTGATGCTGTGATCCTGGAAGCGGTGAGGAATCTAAGGGGGAGGTGGCATCCAGCCTATCATTGTGTGATTGGGGTGGTCCCCTTGGGCTTGTTCGGGCCACCCCTGGGCTCAGCACATAATGGATGCGGCTGGGGCCGGGTGTGTGGTACGGACACGCCCCTTAGTTACCCGACCGCGGCCTTGGTTACCAAGCTCTCCGGGGAGAGTGGAGGGGAGACCGGGTAGCGTGGAGGGGAGACAGGGGAGCGTGGAGCGTGGAGGGGAGAGCGGGGAGCGTGGAGGGGAGACAGGGGAGCGGGGCGATGACAGCGGCGAGGGATGCGGGATGACAGCGAGGGGAGCGGGATGGCAGCGGCGAGGGGTCGCAATGCCCGCTACGCGGGCAATGCCTCGCACGGCGTGGTGACGTCACAGTGTGACATAGCCACGACGTGCCGGGGGCCGACACAAAACGTGCTACGGCAATTATATAGTAGATAGATATATATAGATATATATAGATATATATATATACATATATATCTTTTTGGCTCAATATAATCGATTATTTCTTTATATATTCATAATTATATAATAAATATAATATATTATATAGATATAATATATATATATTATATATATTATATATAGATGCATATTATATATATGTATATATGATTAGTATATATATATTATATTGTATATTGTATATTAATCTATATATATATATATATCTAATTATTATATATTTATATATATATAATTATATATATATATATATATATATATATATATATATATATATATATATTATATATATATAATATATAATAATTATATATATATATATATATATATATATATATATATAGATTAACTAGCTGGGGATTGTAGAAGAGCGAGTCTCTGACTCGCTGCTGACTCGCCATGCCCTCGATATATATATATATATGTATATATATATATATATATATATAGATTAACTAGCTGGGGATTCTAGAAGAGCGAGTCTCTGACTCGCTGCTGACTCGCCATGCCCGCTGCGCGGGCATAGCGAGTCGCCTTAGAACTGCTCGCAATGGCCGCGGCGTATCCACATGACGACACTGACTCGCAGCGAGTGTGGACTCAGAAGGGGCAAAAAACCCATTCGTGATTATATAATAGATATAATAATATACAAAATATATATATATATATATATATATATATATATATATATACTAATTATATACATGTATATAATATGATATCTATATATATATAGATATATATTAATCTATATGTATATATCTATATATCTATATATCTATATATATGCAGTCCATATGTTCGCCATCACTATATTCACCCCGCCGTCATTTCACTTGCGGCGCGGTTAAGGTAATCTCCATAAGGATTACCGCAATCGCGCCGCATTGCGAGTCGCTGGCTGAGTGCGAGCACTTGCGGCGCGGTTGCGGTAATCACCATAAGGATTACCGCAACCGCGCCGCACGTGCAAGTTGCGGCTCGGTTGCGGTAAACCCCATACAAAGTATAGGGGGACCTGCGGCAGGTGCGGCAAGTGCGGTTTTGTAATAATGTGTTTAATCTGTCATTTTATAGTGTTTTCTATAACTTTTCCTCACAAATTATTCCTGCTTTGGTGATCCTGTGGGACGGACGTTGGAAAACCTGTGCTGGAACCTCATCTCTACCATATCAGCTAAAGATATCTTTTTGGCCCAATATAATTGATTATTTATTGATATATTCATTATTATATATATATATAGAGATATATAGATATATAGATATAGATATAGATTTATATATATATATACTAGTAAAAAGGCCCGATGCAATTGCATCGGGAGCGCGGTGAAATGAATTGTGTGTATACAGGCGGGTCAGTGGGTATCAGAGTATAGAGGCGGGTCAGTGGGTAGCAGAGTATGGAGGCGGCTGTGTGGGTAGCTGAGTATCGAGGTGGCTGTGTGGGTAGCAGAGTATACAGGCGGCTCTGTGGTGGAGGGGTGAGGAGAGATGCGGCTCTGTGGTGGAGGGGTGAGGAGAGATGCGGCTCTGTGGTGGAGGGGTGAGGAGAGATGCGGCTCTGTGGTGGAGGGGTGAGGAGAGATGCGGCTCTGTGGTGGAGGGGTGAGGAGAGATGCGGCTCTGTGGTGGAGGGGGTGAGGAGAGATGCGGCTCTGTGGTGGAGGGGTGAGGAGAGATGCGGCTCTGTGGTGGAGGGGTGAGGAGAGATGCGGCTCTGTGGTGGAGGGGTGAGGAGAGATGCGGCTCTGTGGTGGAGGGGTGAGGAGAGATGCGGCTCTGTGGTGGAGGGGTGAGGAGAGATGCGGCTCTGTGGTGGAGGGGTGAGGAGAGATGCGGCTCTGTGGTGGAGGGGTGAGGAGAGAAGCGGCTCTGTGGTGGAGGGGTGAGGAGAGATGCGGCTCTGTGGTGGAGGGGTGAGGAGAGATGCGGCTCTGTGGTGGAGGGGTGAGGAGAGATGCGGCTCTGTGGTGTAGGGGTGAGGAGAGATGCGGCTCTGTGGTGGAGGGGTGAGGAGAGAAGCACACAGTATATACATACATGAGACATTGTATAGACAGACAGTATGCAGAGATTACAGAGATTATACACACAGTATAGACACAGTATACACGCATGACAGAGAGTGTAGAGAGACATGAGAGGGACAGAGAGTGTAGAGAGACATGAGAGGGACAGAGTGGAGAGGGACATGAGAGTGCAGAGAGACATGAGAGGGACAGAGAGTGCAGAGAGACATGAGAGGGACAGAGAGTGCAGAGAGACATGAGAGGGACAGAGTGCAGAGAGACATGAGAGGGACAGAGAGTGCAGAGAGACATGAGAGGGACAGAGAGTGCAGAGAGACATGAGAGGGACAGAGTGCAGAGAGACATGAGAGGGACAGAGAGTGCAGAGAGACATGAGAGGGACAGAGAGTGCAGAGAGACATGAGAGGGACAGAGAGTGCAGAGAGACATGAGAGGGACAGAGAGTGCAGAGAGACATGAGAGGGACAGAGTGAGAGGACATGAGAGTGCAGAGAGACATGAGAGGACAAGTGAGAGGGACATGAGAGTGCAGAGAGACATGAGAGGGACAGAGAGTGCAGAGAGACATGAGAGGGACAGAGAGATGAGAGGGACAGAGTGAGAGGACAGAGTGCAGAGACATGAGGGACAGAGATGCGAGACATGAAGGACAGAGATGCAGAGAGACATGAGAGGGACAGAGTGCAGAGAGACATGAGAGGGACAGAGAGTGCAAGAGACATGAAGGACAGAGTGAGAGAGACATGAGGGGACAGAGAGTGCAGAGAGAGAAAATGAGAGGGACAGAGAGTGCAGAGAGACATGAGAGGGACAGAGAGTGCAGAGAGACATGAGAGGGACAGAGAGTGCAGAGAGACATGAGAGGGACAGAGAGTGCAGAGAGACATGAGAGGGACAGAGAGTGCAGAGAGACATGAGAGGGACAGAGAGTGCAGAGAGACATGAGAGGGACAGAGGTGCAGAGAGAACATGAGAGGACAGAGCATGAGAGGGACAGAGAGTGCAGAGAGACATGAGAGGGACAGAGAGTGCAGAGAGACATGAGAGGGACAGAGAGTGCAGAGAGACATGAGAGGGACAGAGAGTGCAGAGAGACATGAGAGGGACAGAGAGTGCAGAGAGACATGAGAGGGACAGAGAGTGCAGAGAGACATGAGAGGGACAGAGAGTGCAGGAGACTGAAGGACATGAGAGTGCAGAGAGACATGAGAGGGACAGAGAGTGCAGAGAGACAGAAGGGACAGAGTGGAGAGGGACATGAGAGTGCAGAGAGACATGAGAGGGACAGAGAGTGCAGAGAGACATGAGAGGGACAGAGAGTGCAGAGAGACATGAGAGGGACAGAGAGTGCAGAGGGACATGAGAGGGACAGAGAGTGCAGAGAGACATGAGAGGGACAGAGAGTGCAGAGAGACATGAGAGGGACAGAGAGTGCAGAGAGACATGAGAGGGACAGAGAGTGCAGAGAGACATGAGAGGGACAGAGAGTGCAGAGAGACATGAGAGGGACAGAGTGGAGAGGGACATGAGAGTGCAGAGAGACATGAGAGGGACAGAGTGGAGAGGGACATGAGAGTGCAGAGAGACATGAGAGGGACAGAGAGTGCAGAGAGACATGAGAGGGACAGAGAGTGCAGAGAGACATGAGAGGGACAGAGAGTGCAGAGAGACATGAGAGGGACAGAGAGTGCAGAGAGACATGAGAGGGACAGAGTGGAGAGGGACATGAGAGTGCAGAGAGACATGAGAGGGACAGAGTGGAGAGGGACATGAGAGTGCAGAGAGACATGAGAGGGACAGAGAGTGCAGAGAGACATGAGAGGGACAGAGAGTGCAGAGAGACATGAGAGGGACAGAGAGTGCAGAGAGACATGAGAGGGACAGAGAGTGCAGAGAGACATGAGAGGGACAGAGAGTGCAGAGAGACATGAGAGGGACAGAGAGTGCAGAGAGACATGAGAGGGACAGAGAGTGCAGAGAGACATGAGAGGGACAGAGAGTGCAGAGAGACATGAGAGGGACAGAGAGTGCAGAGAGACATGAGAGGGACAGAGAGTGCAGAGAGACATGAGAGGGAGAGAGAGTGCAGAGAGACATGAGAGGGACAGAGAGTGCAGAGAGACATGAGAGGGACAGAGTGGAGAGGGACATGAGAGTGCAGAGAGACATGAGAGGGACAGAGAGTGCAGAGAGACATGAGAGGGACAGAGAGTGCAGAGAGACATGAGAGGGACAGAGAGTGCAGAGGGACATGAGAGGGACAGAGAGTGCAGAGAGACATGAGAGGGACAGAGTGCAGAGAGACATGAGAGGGACAGAGAGTGCAGAGAGACATGAGAGGGACAGAGAGTGCAGAGAGACATGAGAGGGACAGAGTGGAGAGGGACATGAGAGTGCAGAGAGACATGAGAGGGACAGAGAGTGCAGAGAGACATGAGAGGGACAGAGAGTGCAGAGAGACATGAGAGGGACAGAGTGGAGAGGGACATGAGAGTGCAGAGAGACATGAGAGGGACAGAGAGTGCAGAGAGACATGAGAGGGACAGAGAGTGCAGAGAGACATGAGAGGGAAAGAGAGTGCAGAGAGACATGAGAGGGACAGAGAGTGCAGAGAGACATGAGAGGGACAGAGTGGAGAGGGACATGAGAGTGCAGAGAGACATGAGAGGGACAGAGAGTGCAGAGAGACATGAGAGGGACAGAGAGTGCAGAGAGACATGAGAGGGACAGAGAGTGCAGAGAGACATGAGAGGGACAGAGAGTGCAGAGAGACATGAGAGGGACAGAGAGTGCAGAGAGACATGAGAGGGACAGAGAGTGTAGAGAGACATGACAGTTTATGCTCACCTCTCCCCAAGCCCCCGCCGTCTTCCTCCAGGCTTCCTCCAGGCTCCCGGTGGCTGCCGCAGGCTGCCGGTGTCAGCACAGGTCTGCTACTGCAGTTCAGGACCTGTGGTGATGTCAGAGTCACGTGACACCAGGTTACCATGGAGTAACCTGGTGTCACGTGACTGTGACATCACCACAGGTCCTGGACTGCAGTAAGAAGAGCTCTGCAGACACTCGGAGCCTGCGGCAGCCACCGGAGGCCTGGAGGAAGCCTGGAGGAAGACGGCGGGGGCTCGGGGAGAGGTGAGCATATTTTTTTTTTTTTCAGGGCAGTGCGGCTGCGGCTCGTGATGACGCTGCGCGTCATCACTCGCAGTCGCGCAAAGGAGCTTGGGATTCGGCGACAACGCCCGGATTCCCAACTCCCAATTATATAAGTAGATATATATATACTAGCTGTGAGCCCGATGCGATTGCATCGGGATTCTAGAACTGGTGTATAGTTTATTAAATTAGATTTTTAACTAATAATCCAATTATTCCATGATAGATGGCGGCTCAATTGTAAAGAATCGGGAATGTAGCATGCATATATACATTATTCATTCAAATTTGACAATAATGCACATAAGACATGATATCTATCTATCAACTACCAATGTTTGTATGGTATATATCAGTGTAGTACATGTCATGATTCTAAGGCAAGGCTTTTCGTACAGATACTGGCACTGATGTTTTGTACAGACTACGTATATTCAATTTATATATGAATATTAATAATCTATGATTGAGCCAGTACATGTTTCCCCACCAACCACGGGAAGGTAGCCTTACAACTGGTGGGACCTACTCTACTCTACCCCTAATAATTAATAGTTAGACTCCTTTTAAAGCAGATATTTTTTGGCTATTTGCAGAAGGTGTAGAATAACCAAATACAATTTCTGCACTTTGCACCAAAGGACCTACCTACAGCTCACTTTTAGCAAGTAACATGTAATGTATATGGAACTTGCAATTAGCTTGTAGTAAATACGGCAAGCACAGCTTTAACAGGTTGACTAAATGCAACCACTAAAAATCAAAGCTAACTGTGATTTTGGCAGTTGAAACTGTTGAAAGCACATGTGCCACAACTACTGCAAGTAAAGCACAAATTGCATTAACATTTCATGCAACTTACAGTAAGAGTGCTGTAGATCACCATTAGACAGCAAGTGTCAAAATTGATGTGTTCACACTATAAATTCCACAAATAGCAGAATAAGTCAGATTTAAAATGAAAATGTCTATTCTTTCCCTATGTGTCTAAATATGTACCTATATGTATGTATGTATGTATTTATATGTACAGAACACACTTCAAGATAGAGATGTGTGTGAACAGCTGTCCCACCCGTCTCTAATGCTGCCTTCAAACTTGCAGATGCATCTGCACCATTTTGCAGATGCAACTGCATGCAGACGGTAAACCCTATCTTTATAATGGGACGCACAGTGTCTGCAGATGCTTCCAGACAGCCGAGCACAACCATTCACTGCTATATGTGATCTCTGCGCAGGCAGATGCTTGGGTACAGATCACAGACTCTCCTCCGCAGCAGGGACACGACATGTTGCATCCCTGGTGAGGGTGGAAGTGTGTGATTTGTATGCAGGCATCCGCCTACGCACAGATCACATATAGGAGTAAATGTGTGTGCACGGCTGCCTGCAAGCATCTGCAGACACCGTGCGTCCCATTATAAAGCTAGGGTCTACCATGTCCATACAGATGCATTTTCAAAACGCTGCAGATGCATCTGCAAATGTGAAGGCAGCCTTAGCTGTTGACAAAAACCTGACCCTGTGTAAAAAGAAAATAAAATCTCGCAGCAGCTATACTGCTGGAGCTTCAGGTTATTATCACTAAATGCAAGCATTTAGATGATACACATCTACAATCTACTACAAAATGTGTGTTTATATACATATACAATGAAATTTAAAAAGAAATTTTAAAAGCTAAAAAAGTAAGAACAATATATTTTAAATAACTATTTTATATCTAAAACCTATTTATAATATCTTTATAACGAAATTAATATTTTTGGTATTTTTGTCTATTTCTATTCTTCTACATCTATAGCTAAATTAAATTATTGTAATATTTTGTTTTAATTAGAAAGTATGTATCTAAATAGAATATGTATGTAAATAATTGAAAGTAAAATATTTTTATACACTATATTTTCAGTGAAAAGCAAAACTAAGGACTATATTTCTTAAAGACGTATTTAATATCTAATAACTAATTATAATGTCTTTATCTAAAACTAAAGTAATTTGTTTGGTATGTTGGATTATTTCTATTGCTATACATCTATTTTTAAACAATTTTTTTATAAATTTTTTTGGTCAATTCCTATACAGCTATGGGTAAAGTAATTTTTATTTTTTTTTTAGTACTTTAGATCTATAGCTAAACTATTTTATGGTAATATTTTTGTTTAATTAGAAAATAATTATATATCTAAATGTAATATGCATATAAAGAATTTAAAATAAAATATTTCTCTATACTATATTGTAATTGAAAATGTACACTAATAACTATATTTCTTAAATAACTATTGTATATATAAGAACTAATTTTAATATCTTTTTGTATAACAAATAATATTTTTTTTTTTTTTATTGCTATACATCTATGACTAAACTAATTTATTGTAATATTTATATTTAATTAGGAAGTAAATATGTATTTAAATCTAATATGTATCTAAAGAATTTTAAATAAAATATTATTAGAGAGAATATTTGTAGTAAAGAGTATTTCACTACTGGGCAGCAATTTGACTTGAATGGGTGTATCCAACACTTTCACCTTAACATTGCATCGTATTTTCACTCGTGAAAAATCCACATATAACTGTCCATGTCCAAAAACTGTTTGTGACAAAAAAATCCATACTTTCTTCAGTGTATTGGCTTGGGATTTGTTGATGGTCATGGAAAAAGTAGACTTCACGGGAAATTGTTGACGTCTTAACTTGAAAGGTAAGGCAGTGTCTGATGGAGATAAATAAATCTTTGGAATAAACACCACATTTCCTTCTGCAGACCCAGTAATCACTTTTGCTTGAATGAGATTGTCAAACAAAGTGATGACAATGAAGCGATTCCCATTGCAAAGACCTTTTAGGCTGTTAAAGGTGTGCAAAATCATGACAATGGTACCAATGTGAAATTTGAGGCGATGATAAGGCATTCCCATTGGTGTGAGTGAATGTAAAAATTCCACTGGATATTGGTCTGAATCTTCAGTCAGAATGGAATCATCACTAATGTACTCAGTGTATTCACCAGCAATGCAATCCATAACCTGAGAGTTCACCATTTCCACATGGACATTTTTAGGACAAAGATTGTCATGTGATGCAGCAATGTGAATGCTTTCATTGTTATATCCATCAGGTATGTAAATGTAATATATATCGAAAGAATTTAAAATAAAATATTCTTATAGGCAATATTTTTGGTAAAGACTTTTTCTGAATGAGGCAGCAACTTTCCTTGAATGGGTGTATGCAGCACTTTCACCTTAACAATACATCTTCTTTTCACTCGTGAAAAAGCCACATATAACTGTCCATGTCCAAAAACGGGTTGTGGGGCAAAAAATCCCTACTTTCTCCACTGTTTGGCCTTGGGATTTGTTGATGGTCATGGGAAAAGTAGACTTCACGGTAAATTGTCAATGTCTTAAGTTAAAAGGTAAGGCAGTCTCTGATGGAGATAAATCAATCCTTGAAATAAACACCACATTTCCTTCTGCAGACCCAGAACTGACTTTTGCTTGAATAAGATTCTCAAAGAAAGTGATCACAATGAAGCGATTCCCATTGCAAAGACCTTTTATGCTGTTAAAGGTGCGCAAAACCATGACAATGGTACCAATGTGTAATTTGAGGCGATGATAAGGCATTCCCATTGGTGTGAGTGAATTTAAAAATTCCACTGGATGTTGGTCTGAATCTTCAGTCTGAATGGAATCATCACTAATGTACTCAGTGTATTCATCAGCAATGCAATCCATAACCTGAGATTCACCATTTCCACATGGACATTTTTAGGACAAAGATTGTCATGTGATGCAGCAATGTGAATGCTTTCATTGTTATATCCATCATGTATGTAAATGTGATATATATCTATAAGAATATTTTATTATAAATTCTTTAGAGAATATTTTTTGTAAAGACTTTTTCAGAATGAGGCAGCAACTTTCCTTGAATGGGTGTATGCAGTACTTTCACCTTAACAATACATCTTCTTTTCACTCATGAAAAAGCCACATATAGCTGTCCATGTCCAAAAATGAATTGTGGGGCAAAAAATCCCTACTTTCTCCAGTATTTGGCCTTGGGATTTGTTGATGGTCATGGGAAAAGTAGACTTCATGGGAAATTGTCGATGTGTTAACTTAAAATGTAAGGCAGTCTATGATGGAGATAAATCAATCCTTGAAATAAACAACACAATTCCTTCTGCAGACCCAGAACTGACTTTTGCTTGAATGAGATTGTCAAACAAAGTGATCACAATGAAGCGATTCCCATTGCAAACACCTTTTATGTTGTTAAAGGTGCGGAAAAGCATGACAATGGTACCAATGTGTAATTTGAGGCGATGATAAGGCATTCTCATTGGTGTGAGTGAATTTAAAAATTCCACTGGATATTGGTCTGAATCTTCAGTCTGAATGGAATCATCACTAATGTACTCAGTGTATTCAGCAGCAATGCAATCCATAACCTGAGAGTTCACCATTTCCACATGGACATTTTTAGGGCAAAGATTGTCATGTGATGCAGCAATGTGAATGCTTTCATTGTTATATCCATCATGTATGAAAGTGTAATATATATCTAAAGAATTTAAGATAAAATATTCTTATAGACAATATTTTTAGTAAAGACTTTTTCAGAATTAGGCACCAACTTTCCTTGAATGGGTGTATCCAGCACTTTCACCTTAACATTACATCTTCTTTTCACTCGTGAAAAAGCCACATATAACTGTCCATGTCCAAAAACAGGTTCTGGCAAAAAAATCCCTACTTTCTCCAGTGTTTGGCCTTGGGATTTGTTGATGGTCATGGCAAAAGCAGGCTTCAAGGGAAATTGTCGACGTCTTAACTTGAAAGGTAATCCAGTCTCTGATGGAGATAAATCAATCCTTGGAATAAACACCACATTTCCTTCTGCAGACCCAGTAATGACTTTTGCTTGAATCAGATTGTCAAACAAAGCAATGACAATCAAGCGAGTCCCATTGCAAAGACCTTTTCTGCTGTTAAAGTTGCGCAAAAGCATGACAATGGTACCGATTTTTAATTTGAGGCGATGAGAAGGCATTCCCGTTGGTGTGAGTGAATTTAAAAATTCCACAGGATATTGATCTGGATCTTCAGTCTCATCAGGATCAATGGAATCATCACTAATGTATTCAGTGTATTCACCAGCAATGCAATCCATGACCTTAGAGTTCACCATATCCACATGGTCATTTTTAGGGCAAAGAATGGCATGTGATGCAGCAATCTGAATGCTTTCATTGTTATCTACATCAATGACAATGTTTTCACCAAATATAGCAAGAATGATTGAGCCAGTGCAGATCATGTCTTGTGGGATTTCAATGGTATCATCTCCAAGGTTGAAATCATTAGACAATTCACCATTTCCCAGTTGAAGTAACCAACGGCTATAATCAGGATCAATGGAGCGCATATTGTTGAAGAGTGGCAATTGAGTGAAAAGCTGCCATTGTCGTGAGTATTTAATACAACTCTCTATAATGTCTGTTCTTGTACCATGTGGGATGATAGGCAGACACTGTCGAAAGTCTCCTCCCAGAACAATGACTTTCCCTCCAAAAGGTGTTGTATTTTTCTTGGAGATATCTGTTGTCATGACATCACGTAAAAGTTGATCTATCACATGCAATGCATATTTAGATAAGAGAGTGGACTCGTCAATAATGAAAAGTTTGGTACTTTTCAAATGTTGTGCAGCATCTGTATCATTTTTAATCCTTGAAACGGAAGTTTCATTGATTGGAATTGGTATTCCGTAAAGCGAATGGATAGTTCTACCTCCTTGCAGTAAGTTAGCTGCAATCCCTGTACTGGCTGCAGGTGAGACAATTTCGCCTTCTCCTCTTAGTTCATGAATTAATAAATCATACAGATATGTTTTGCCACTGCCACCTGGACCGTCAATGAAAAAGCACTTAGGTTGTCCACTTCTATCGTATAAAGCTTGATTGATCGCATCATAGGCCAAAAGTTGGTGGTCATTTAAAGTAGCTTTCATTTGCTGAGCTCTTCTTAACTCATCATCCTTGTTGTATAGTGGAGCGATGTATGGCTTTCTTTTTGGTCGTGGTAGATTAAAATCAGTAAAAGTTTTGCCATGAAATTTTAGAATAGTTTGGACATCAGTCATAGCATATCCTTCACAATTCTCACACTCCTCAGTGTTGGAGTGATATGCATGGCAGTAGTCTTGGATAAAGTCTTCTTTAAATTCTTTCCACAACTCCAATGGATGAGCTGGAGGACCAAAAATACATATATATGCGAACATATCACGAAGCTGTGCAGGCATGTTGAGAACACAGGCATCCAATAAAGTATTTCTCCAAACAGTGTCATCAAAGAGCAATCCAAGAGCTAATGCTGCCCCTTTGAAAGTTGGGTATGTCACTTCATTAACAGTCTTAATGTTGTCAAAACTTGTTGCTCCTTTGACATGCAGTAACAACAACCTTAAATAGTACCGTTCTTGATCTTTCATACTGACAGTATACATTCTTCCAATCACTGAAGAACCTCCTCGCTTTCTAACTTCCCATGCACCTTCTTTCCAAACATAGTGCTCTGGAATTTGGCGGTAGAAGTAATCATGAGCATGCGGGTCACTCTGATTCAGCTCAAAGTAGCCCATCAGAGTAGATTTTCTGTGCATTGTGGAACTGATGTCGTCAACAGAGTCATCCTCATGAAAATAAAGCGGTTGAGAATGTGGGAGATGTACAGCAAGGCGAATAATGGAGTGCGATTGTCTATGCATCGGGTAAGCAAATATTCGCCAAGCTGCCTCCGGTGCACTGACGTATCTTGAATCCATGAATTGATGTGTTTCATCATGGTGGATATTAGTTTGGCAAATTTCAAGATTGGCTTTATCATGTCCTTTGTAGACATATTTGAAGAGGTATTTAACACTTTGAATGGAAGCACATACCTCAACATTAATATGACACTTGTATGTTAATAGTAGGTAAGGGTTATAGGGAACAACCCAAGAATTATCAATCATCTTTGAACGTATTTGAAACGATGATCCTTCCTTTCTTTGATAAGTAGGGTATGCATCCTTAGCTATGAGTGTTCTTGGTTGGAAATCTTTAGGAAAACCTTTCTTACACTTGCCAAGATCCATACATGGAGAATTGGGGTTGTGTTGACCACAGGGTCCATGAATCATGTGTTGCATCACAATGTCATGGAGCAGAGGGTATTCTTCTGGATCAGGGATTTCAGCCCAAACTATATTATCCACTTCAACCTCAGTTCTTAGTTTGGATTTGCCATCCAGAATGATCAAAATGTGAGCGTGTGGTAGGCCACGCTTTTGGAATTCAATAACATGAACCATTGCACAAACTTTGCCAAATAATCCAGTGTTAATTTCTTTTAATAGTGCTTCCAATTTAATTCTGAAGACACGGGCCACTAAATCAGGTCTATGTTCCACACGCTGCCATGGCTCTAAATTGTTTGTAATCTCCCTCCATTTAGGATTACAGGTCATGGTTACAAAAAGATCTGGTCGTCCAAATTTAGTCACAATAGCCATGGCATCCTGATAGCGTTGCTGCATGTTTCTGGGACTGCCTTCAAAAGAAGATGGTAAAATGACCGTCTTGCCAATGGGAATACCTTTGTCAACAGATTGTTTCAGAAGATGTTCCTGGAGTACGCAATAATCCTCCACTTTTAAATCCTTTTGATGATGACGGATAAAATTTAAGCGATTAGCCTCGATTTTACATACGCATCCACTAAGTACTGCTGTGTTAGTTTGCCACCATTCAGGACAGGATTGAACTGATTCCGTACAGACAGCAAATAGCAGTAATACTGGAGCTGTGTAATCCGGCGTTGACTTTTGCCTTGATGCTTGAGTCCCTCATGCCAGCCTTGTTCTCCATGAGGAAAAAATAAAGGATAGAGTAATGCATCTAAATTGCTGTGTAGAATACTGACTTGCTGTGTTTTTGGGGCCAAGGGGTTATTTGGATCAGGTTTCAAATGAATTAAAATGTCTCTATTGAATGGTGGCTCTCCATCAGCATTTTCAAAGACCACAGCAACTTCATTGGCAGTAGGATTGTTATAGCGTCTCGGGTCTTGGCCTCTGTCTTGTTTAATGGCCATGATAATATTTGGCATTTTTGTGCCATGTTCTCTTGCCTTCTGTTCTTCTTCTACTTCAACTTGACGTAGCATTTTGTAGGCTGAAACAAAGGGATTAATATTATCCAATTGAAGAGCAATGATACTCATTAAAGTAGCATTACATTTAACATTTTCTGGAGACTGTAGCCGTTGGTCAGTAGCGCTTAGAGTATCTAAAATGTACAGTTGTGCATATGCTGGAGTTTGATCTTGAGCAGGATGGAGTGTTCCAGTGCGATGATAAATTTGCCCATGAATACGAAAGCAGTATGGTCCATGTCCAGGAGGTAGAGAAACATGGGCACCCATGGAGGCAAAAGCAAAAGAACTATTAATGCTCCTTATATTCTCCATCAAATTTTGACTGTACTCACTCTCTCCTTTCAGCAGGCGTTGGAAGACGTGCGGGTATTGAGGTAATGGTACGTTTACTTTTCCCTTGTGGCAACAAAGAGTAAACTGTTGATCTGATGGTCGTTCAGCAGTAAAATGTCGAGCCTCACAATGTTCACATATTACATTCATGAAACCACAGAAATGTTCTGGAATAACATGATCCTGATCAATAAATCCCCTTTCATGTAGAAGAGATGAATAGAATGAACGTAGAAATTTATTATGTAATCCTACATAAATGAGACGTGGAAGGGATGTAGATTCCAAACATTCAATAAATGAAGAAGTGGAATATAAATTCCGTTCTGCCTGTTGCAATATAGAAGTGGAAGAAGAAGTTTGACGTTCTTCACGACGTAATGTAGCCAAATGGGCCAAGTGGACTTGTCTAGATGTAGGAGATTGTGTATCTTGACGCATCTGTCTTGTCCTTTTAAGCCTCAAAATTTTACACTGTTTGCTGTATGGCGTCTCCTCAGCACAGTGTTTTCGTTTAGATGTGGCCTTGCGATGCAGTAAAGGCTGTTCAGTTGTAGTCAAGATAGTAGAAGAAGAGGTGGCAGGAGTCTGAGCATCAGACAAAGAGATGGCAGCAGTCAGAGCATCAGATGAAGAGGTGGCAGCAGTCTTAGGATCAGACGAAGAGGTGGCAGGAGTCTGAGCATCAGACAAAGAGGTGGCAGCAGTCTGAGGATCAGATGAAGAGGTGGCAGCAGTCTGAGGATCAGACGAAGAGGTGGCAGCAGTCTGAGGATCAGACGAAGAGGTGGCAGCAGTCTGAGGATCAGACGAAGAGGTGGCAGCAGTCTGAGGATCAGACGGATCTCCTGCAGGCATTAACTTTTTCTGTTTGCGTCGTTGAGGCAGAGTGATAGATTTTTTGCCTAATCGTTCTGTCCTTCCTTCTAAAGACTGTATTGAAAGGGGTGTTTTCAAAGCAGACTTTTCCTTGTCCAAGGGAAGTTGTCTTTCTTCCGAACTCTCCTCCACACCCTTCTTGCGCATACGCACAGACACCTTGCGAACCTTTCCTTTTTTGATTTCCATAGAGGTAATGGGAGGTATTAAAGGCAGTTCACTTGGTAAAATGTCAGTACACGAAGAGGCAGGAGTATCATCTGTGTCAGACGGTTCTTCAGTGACTGGAATTTTTGTTTGTTTGCATGTGGAACGTGCAGTCATGGCTCTTGTTTGCATTTGTTGGCTTGTTTTTTCAGAAGACACTCCCGAAATACGTGTATGTAAAGCGGTCTTTGCAGCATCCAACGAAAAAACGTCTCAGTGGAGAAGAGAGTTTACCAAAGCGTTTGAGTTTAGCAGCCTTAACCCTATCTAACCGAATACGTCTCTCTGCAGAAGTCTCATTTGCAATACGTTTGGCGTGAGCAGCCTTAACACGATCTAAGCGAATACGTCTCCTTTCTAAGGTCTCTTCAGCAAGGCGTTTTGCCTTAGCAGCCTTATCAGTATCTAAGCGAAGACGCCTCTCTTCTGAAGTCTCCTTTGCAGTACGTTTCTCCTTAGCAGCCTTACGCAGATCTAAACGAACACGTTTCTCTTCCAAACTCTCCTCTGCAATGCGTTTAGCTTTAGCAGCCTTATCTTGATCTAACCGACGGCGTCTCTGTTCCAAAGTTTTCTCTGCACGCTTCTTCTTCGGTGTAGATGCAGCCTCCTTGGCAAGAGTGATATTTTGTGTTGGAGAACTCATCTTACAAAGAATAGTCAGCGAATCAAATCCAAAATGAGCTAGAGTGTGTTAGTTAAGGAAACAATGAATAATAACTGTGTAAACAGACAAAAACAATAAAACTAAAGTATGGTTTTCCAAAACCTGTGATAATGAAATGATAGACTTATTTAAAGTAACAAAGAAAGATGTAATGATGTTAACTGTATGGAGTATTGAATGGCAATGAGTGTGTTAAAATTCCTTAAAGTGCCGTGAAAGCAAAAAAAATGGATGTAATGAGCCTTTGCGATACACGGTATGAAAGCAAATTTTCAACATTGTAATAAAAACGTTAATAGAATCTGGATGACATTAATTTCTGCATAACCACCAGCAATGTTGTTGTTTCATAAGGTGTTTAAAAAAACTGAGTTACGGTAAATTTCTACCAAGAACGAAAGGTTTTGGTATTATATCAGAAGTAGTGGTTTTTATTTTTGTTGGTGGAATAGGGGAAACAGCGGGCTAAACGTGAAGTATGAAATGGCAGAATGTGACAAAGCAGGCTGAAAAAAGAAATAAGGCAACTTGCGTATGAGATATTGTAAGAGTCAGTTCAATGTAAAAAGTAACGTAAATGCGATGATATAGTGTAACGTTACGCAACTACAGCCCTGGTGACGGGTATGGAGAAATCGAGTTTAAATTTAAAATCTTAGGCCATGTTATAAAAGTATGTAAATGTGCATATACAATGGACGTGTGAAAGGGTACCCAGTCAGTAATAGAGTATAAAATATTATGTATGTAAAAGTAGTGAATATCCTACTGGAATGACAGAGACTTTGACATGAGCATTAATTTCAAATAGCATCATAAGCATTGGAAAAAACAGCATCTGGTGCATGTGGCACATAGCCACAGCATAACTGCAGGACTTGCAAGCGTTTACGTGAATCCCCATACTCATTATAATCGGCATAATAGTCAGTATGTATTTATTTGCAGTAGGTGCAGCAATTTGGATTTTGCACTTGTAGCAGGTCCTGTATGGAAAAAAAAAGATGGTTGACCACGCTTTTTATGGTGGCGGGAGCTGTGGCAAGTTCCCCTATACGTACAATGGGGATTAGCGGAACGACACTGCAAGTACAGCAGTTATGTGGTGGCAATGCAGCAAAGCAAGCGGATGCAATTGTGTCAGGACATCTAGTGCAATTTCAAATAACCGCTGATGTCAACTGTGCAGGTAGCATTACCACCAAAGTGTTAAAAATAAGACAGGTAGTAGTGCAACAGAGGCATTAGTAAGAAAAATAATAAAAATTGAGATATAATGGGTTAACGTACTCGTAACGGTGTGATGACTGACTCCTAACTCCAAAAGAAAAAGTCAAAGAGCCAGTAAGTAGTTAATATAGCATTGGCAGGCATAAAAAATACTGGACGATTAATAAAAATAAAATTAGTATGAAAGTATATTGTAATTAAATGCCAGTAGTATACCACATAGTGACATAGACAGTGAATAGTCAAAACAATAGAAGACGTTAATGTAGCACTTACATCGTTTAAAAGTTTGTGGATGTTAAAATAAATTTCAAATAGTATAGAAGAGTTTAAATTGCAAATGCCCTGAGTACAGCACCTAGTAACACAGTTAGTGAATAGCAAACTGAAAGTAGGGGGTTTATGTAGCATTTCGAACCCTATAAAACATAGTGTTGGAAAACAAAATGGCAAATGGCATAGAAGAGGATAATGTATAAATGGCCTTAGTGGACCACATAGTGAGATAGCAAGTGGGGCAGAAATACAATAGAACGGGTTAATGTACAAATTGCCTTATAGCCCTTTCACATCAACTGTTTAGATAAAATTGCGGTAGATGCATAGAAAAAAAAGCATCTGCTGCGATAGCCACATGAACATTGCAGTTGCAGTGCGGTAGCAGTAATCCCTATAGAAACCATAAGGGGCCTTGCGGCCGGTGTGATTTAGCAGTTGCGTCAAGTGTTGCTACAAAAAAAAATGAACTTGGCGCACCTGCCGCAAGTATTCCTATAGTTTGTATGGGTATTCCCGCAACAGCGCAGCAAGTGCAAGGTTTAATCGGCAATCGCAGCAGATGGGTTTTTTTCTGGCCATGTGTGTTGAAATTGTAAAAGCACAGATGTCCAGCAGATAGTGACACAGTAATTGAATAGGAAACAGAATAGAAGGGGTTAATGTATGAGTTTAAACCCTAAGAAATAGTCATGGTGCAACTAAAATAGAAAAGGCATAGAAGAGGTTAATGTAAAAATGTCCTTAGTACAGCAGATAGTGAGATACGCAGTGTGGCACTAATAGAATAGAAGGGGTTACTATAAAAAAGGCCGTAGTACAGCAGATAGTGAGATAGGCAGTGTAGGAGTAATAGAATAGAAAGGGTTAATATTAAAATGGCCGTAGTACAGGACATAGTGAGATAGGCAGTGTAGCACAAAGAGAATACAAAGGGTTAATATTAAAATGGCCGTAGTACAGCACATAGTGAGATAGGCTGTGTAGCACTAATAGAATAGAAGGGGTTAATATTAAAATGGCCGTAGTACAGCAGATAGTGAGATAGGCAGTGTAGCAGTAATAGAATAGAAAGGGTTAATATAAAAATGGCCGTAGTAGAGCACATAGTGAGATAGGCAGTGTAGCACTAATACAATAGAAAGGGTTCATATAAAAATGGCCGTAGTACAGCAGATAGTGAGATAGGCAGTGTAGCACTAATAGAATAGAAGGGGTTAATATTAAAATGGCCGTAGTACAGCAGATAGTGAGATAGGCAGTGTAGGATTAATAGAATAGAAAGGGTTCATATAAAAATGGGCGTAGTACAGCACATAGTGAGATAGGCAGTGTAGGACTAATAGAATAGAAAGGGTTAATATTAAAATGGCCGTAGTACAGCAGATAGTGAGATAGGCAGTGTAGCACTAATAGAATAGAAAGTGTTAATTTTAAAATGGCCGTAGTAGAGCACATAGTGAGATAGGCAGTGTAGCACTAATACAATAGAAAGGGTTAATATAAAAAAGGATGTAGTACAGCACATAGTGAGATAGGCAGTGTAGGACTAATAGAATAGAAAGGGTTAATATTAAAATGGCCGTAGTACAGCAGAGAGTGAGATAGGCAGTGTAGCAGTAATAGAATAGAAAGGGTTAATTTTAAAATAGCCGTAGTAGAGCAGAGAGTGAGATAGGGAGCGTAGCAGTAATAGAATAGAAAGGGTTAATATTAAAATGGCCGTAGTACAGCACATAGTGAGATAGGCAGTGTAGCAGTAATAGAATAGAAAGGGTTAATATTAAAATGGGCGTAGTACAGCAGAGAGTGAGATAGGCAGTGTAGGAGTAATAGAATAGAAAGGGTTAATATTAAAATGGCCATAGTACAGAACATAGTGAGATAGGCAGTGTAGTAGTAATAGAATAGAAAGGGTTAATAATAAAATGGCCGTAGTACAGCACATAGTGAGATACGCAGTGTAGGACTAATAGAATAGAAAGGGTTAATAATAAAATGGCCGTAGTAGAGAACATAGTGAGATAGCCAGTGTAGCAGTAATAGAATCGAAAGGGTTAATAATAAAATGGCCGTAGTACAGCAGATAGTGAGATAGGCAGTGTAGCAGTAATAGAATAGAAGGGGTTAATATTAAAATGGCCGTAGTACAGCAGATAGTGAGATACGCAGTGTAGCACGAATAGAATAGAAAGGGTTAATATTAAAATGGCCGTAGTAGAGGAGATAGTGATATATGCAGTGTAGGAGTAATACAATAGAAAGGGTTAATATTAAATTGGCCGTAGTACAGCAGATAGTGAGATAGGCAGTGTAGGAGTAATAGAATAAATGGGTTAAAATTAAAATGGCCGTAGTAGAGAACATAGTGAGATAGGCAGTGTAGCAGTAATAGAATAGAAGGGGTTAATATTACAATGGCCTTAGTACTGCACATAGTCAGATAGCAAATAGAGAAGTGGAATAGAAGGGGTTAATCAAGTATGAAAAGAAGAGGGCACTATGGAGAAATGTAGCTGATATATAATGTGTAAAAAGAAAGGGTTAATATAAGCATAGGCATTAGGAATATATAGTCTGTTGTGAGAATGTACTGTGAAAACAGCTTTTTCACTTTTACATTGTTCACCATTTCAAATTTCCCGCTCTAAGATGGGCGAGGGGAAATCTTCATTCATAAAATGGCGCTAGACTTCAGCCGCCGTGTGATTGGCCAGCGTAATATTCATACACATGGCGCCGTGAATGCGGTTGGTCGGCGCAATTGTGTGAAGATGCCGCTGTCCAATCACAACTCAGCGGGGCGGAGCTACAAACTTACAGCCGGCCGAACGGCATATCCGAAAATCGTACCAGGCGCTCGGCCAGAAAAATTTCGAAGTCCCCGCTGAGCGGCGACCAATCGGAATCAAAGCGCCATAAAGAAGAACCAATCAGAATCGCGGCTTATTTCTCAATGGATGTCTACGGGAAGTCGACATCCAATGAGAATCGCGGCGGGAAGTTTGAAAAAGCACGGAACTTTCCTTGCCGAGCCCCTGGAGCGATTTTCGGACACGGCGTTCGGGAGAGTGGAAGTCTATAGCTCCGCCCCGCTGAATTGTGATAGGACAGCGGCATCTTCAGACAATAGCGCCGACCAACCGGATTGACGGCGCCATGTGTATGAAGATTCCGCTGGCCAATCACACGGCGGCTGAAGTCTAGCGCCATTTTATGAATGAAGATTTCGCGTCCGCCATCTTAGAGCGGCGAGTTGTACGGGCGGCGCGTGAATGGATGTTCGGACACAGCGGTCTCATAGACCGCGGAGGCCGCTAGAAGCGCCGAAGTTTGCGCTTGTAGCGCAGAAGTCGGCGCTTGCAGCGGCGAAGTGTCCGAACAGTGGCGGACGCTCCATGCAGCGGCGATTGGCGCTGCATGGAGTGTCCGAACAGTGGCGGACGCTCCATGCAGCGGCGATTGGCGCTGCATGGCGCAAAATAGTAAAAGTGGTGAAAAAGAAAGATAGTAAAAAAGAGGTGAAAATAAAAGTCAGCATCAGGAATATAGCTTCTGATGTGAAAAGGTAGATTGTCCAAAGGATATCTTAGCTGATCAATCGCAGATCCCGATCCGGCGCTTGCTTCCCGACGTCCCGCACGATGGATGGATATCTCGGCTCCAATGTTGTCCAACAGACGGTCCAGCGGTAGCTTCTCGTTGTCCTCGAAAGACCCTCAGGAAGGATGGATTTCTCGGCAGAAAAATACTCCAACAGATAGTCCAGCGATAGGTTCTCGTTCTCCCACAAAGAGGATTCAAAGAGGTAGAAGATTCAAATTTCGCGCGATAAATAAGCGGGCTTATCTGATTGGAGGGCGGCAACTTCAGAAAGCTGGCGCCATGAATGTCATTGGTCGCTATGTATTTTCAAAAAAGGCGCGGCGATTGTGATTGGACGGCGCCTTCCTATGGAGAGAGATAGAGAAAAGAGGCGATGTTATGGGCGAGCCGCTGGTTGCAGCGGGCAGACGACTCGGCTCAGAGCCATAATTCGACGGGACTGTAAAGTGTCAATCAGCGAGTCGCGTTAATAAATAGCGTAATAGGAACGACTGTGTGTGTTATTTATTTATTTTTTTTTTTTTGTTTTATTTAATTTTTGTTATAAATTTTTAGGTTTTGTTTGTTATTATTTAATAATATTGTTTTAATAATTTTTGTGATTATTAAAATTTTTATAATTTTTTTTTGATTAGTATGTTTTTTTAATTTTATTATTTGGATATAATTTTTTTTTTTTTTTTTTTTTTTTTTTTAATAATTGTTAATAATCGGAAAATTTTTATAATATGTTTTTAATTTTTATTTTTAATATTTTTATTAATATTTCTGTATGTTATTTTTAAATTATTTAATTAATTATTTGTAATTATTTATTTATTTATGTTATTTTATTTTATTTTAATTTTTTATTTTATTATTTAAATTTAGATAATTATTTGTAAAATTATAATTTTGTTTTTTTTTGGTATGATTATTTTTGTATTATTTTTTAATTTTTTTAAAAATTAGTTTTTTTTTTTTTTTTTTTTTTTTTTTTTTTTTAAGTAAGATGGAGACAAAGTTCTCATTCAGGTCCGCCTTTTTTCAATTTTTTTCGAATTATTTATATTTAATTATTTATTATTTTTGAATGATTTTTTTATTATTTTTTTATTATTTTTAAATGATTATTTTTATTATTTAATTTATTTTTTTTTTTAGGTTAGACGGAGAGACAGTTCTCATTCAGGTCCGACCTTTTTTTTTTTTTTTTTAATATTATTTTTATTTAATTATTTATTATTTTTTAATGATTTTTTTATTATTTTTTTATTATTTTTTAATGATTATTTTTATTATTTAATTTTTTTTTTTTTTTTAGGTTAGACGGAGAGACAGTTCTCATTCAGGTCCGACCTTTTTTTTTTTTTTTTTAATATTATTTTTATTTAATTATTTATTATTTTTTAATGATTTTTTTATTTTTTTTTTATTATTTTTAAATGATTATTTTTATTATTTAATTTATTTATTTTTTTTAGGTTAGACGGAGAGACAGTTCTCATTCAGGTCCGACCTTTTTTTTTTTTTTTTTTTAATATTATTTTTATTTAATTTATTTATTATTTTTTAATGATTTTTTTATTATTTTTTTATTATTTTTAAATGATTATTTTTATTATTTAATTTATTTTTTTTTTTTAGGTTAGACGGAGAGACAGTTCTCATTCAGGTCCGACCTTTTTTTTTTTTTTTTAATATTATTTTTATTTAATTATTTATTATTTTTTAATGATTTTTTTATTATTTTTTTATTATTTTTAAATGATTATTTTTATTATTTAATTTATTTATTTTGTTTAGGTTAGACGGAGAGACAGTTCTCATTCAGGTCCGACCTTTTTTTTTTT